>BQNB010000042.1:196613-199113 GCA_026074375.1 Tanacetum coccineum
AAGGTTTGCAGTTGTAGCAACAGTATTTCTAGTCCTAGTTTCTTATTATCGCCCCTTCCATTTTTATCCTTGCTAGGTTCTCCCATATTTCCTCTCTTCTCAGGGTTCTTTTTGATTGACCCATTCCTAAGGGCTTCATCAGTCAGTGTGCCAGCGATCTGCATAGCCTTTTGAATGGTTGATGGCTCCGTTGCCGCCACCATCCATCGGATCTATGGAGCAAGGCCATACACGTACCTCTCAATCCTTCTGTTTTCCGGGGTTACTAAATGAGGAACTAACCTAGCCAACTCATGGTACCTATCAGTATACGCAGCATGGCCGGCCCCTACCATGGCGTGATTCCATAACTCAGTTTCCAACTTATGCATCTCATTACTAGGATAAAACTCTTCCTTCATCAATACCTTAAAGTTATCACATGACATACCTACAGCAACCTCTCGACCTAATGTGCGAATCTAAGGATTCCACCATGTTAAAGCCTTACCGACAAAAGAACCAGCAGTATACTTTACTTTTTGGTTATCCCCACAACCACTCATATCCTGAACTGACTCCATCTTTTCAATCTAACGGGTGTAAACTACAACACCTCCCTTCCCATCATACTCCTTAGGGTTACAAGCTAAGAACTCCTTATAGGTACAATCCTTAAAGTCGTTGTTCTCAATGACATTCCTAACATCACCCTGGATGTTGTCATTGATGGCATCGCCATTTTGATTTCTACCATTCCCTTGACCTCTACCTTGGTCGCCTACTTGAGCTACAATAGTGGGAAGTAAATTTTGCAACTGCTGTGCAATGATGGTGGAGAAGTCGGGGACTCCGTCAACACCGTCATTCACCTCACTACCTTGGCCAACTACTTGTCTACCTTGACCATCAATCCTACCATTACCCTGATCACCAGATCGACTTCCAGTTCTACCACCACCTCTACCAGCTCGTCCACCCGTTCCCCCTCCTCGTGATGCGACAGCAGGCCGGCCGGCACTTTAGGTCATCATCCTTAGCGACATTATCTACACGAGGGAGAACATGGGCAACGTTAGGTAGGGGGAAGGTTACCATATATATAGTATAACTTAATATACTATGATACACCTAATACGGTCCTAAGGTATCAACACCGATTTGTGTGAACGATAATACTAAATACGCGTAAGTCGTGATACGCTTATAACTACGTTGGCCACCGTATTTATACTCGTATCCTTTCCTAGTCGTACCCAGTATGTTAGTTCTAATTAATTCTATTCTATCCTAAACCTAAGTTAATCCTAAACTAATGATAAGAGGGTTTCATCTTGAGAGACTGGCACGAGGTTTAGTTATCTAACCTAGAGTTTTGATGACAAGTAAAGCAATAAACACACATAAGAAGATGAACAAACGATAGAGGAGCGGTCAAGAACTAATGTAAGGAAAACATATCAGCCATAATATATCGATAAAACTCTAGTTTGTTTATTATTTGGCACATGATTGACTTATCTCGAAGGGCATATCATTCCTAGACTTAGGCGGTACTTCTTCCTAAGACCTAGATACACTAATTCTGTCACAATTAGACGCATCCGCATAAAGCATCTTTATGTTGATTATAATCTATCTTAGGATCTAAGTAATGGTGCTCTTAGTAAACCCTAGCCCATGGAGACTTTACCCTCTTACTAGCTTATGGCTCTTATATACTAGTATTTCCACTGTCTGAGTCTTTTAACCAATTGATTAGATACGCTACACTCGTTTGTAATCAAAGGTCACCTTATGCTCATACTAAGCTCACTATCAAAGGGCAAAGATAGGTCAAAATTGTGATCATATGATTCAGATATAAAAATGCAATATGGAATTTATCCATCCCGGACTCTTAGCCTATGCCCAAACAACACCGAAGTTGCAGTGCATTAAATATATAGGACTAGACCCAGTTGAATGATAGGTCACATACTTAAGCACGCAGACAAGTATATTGATAAACATAAACAATAATCCAATTGATAATTACGCATTCGAGATAAACACACCAAACATTAAATATACAAATACATGGCTGATACCTAAAAGGTATCCAACCCATAGTCAAGTAAAAATACACACGGTTTGATATATGAACGATTAAAATAAGAACCTTAATCGAAAACAGCGTATTCGTCGCGAAAAAATCGAAGATTACAAAAGTTTTCTTGCGATCTTGAGGCTCTTTTCTGACCTTCTAGGCTCCTTTATTCGTCTCTTGGTCGACTTGGTGGTTTAGGGATTCACTTGCATACCTAAAACTGAGTTTAGGATCGTCTATTTATAGAGTCTGAAAACTCGTCGATACGCCGTATCGAGCAATGTGGGATACGGCGTATTGGGGATTTCTTGGAGTAAGGACCACGTTTGATATCTTCCAGAATATTTTTTTTACTATATTGTAAATACGGCGTATTGTTGTCTCCCTGGGATAAACGGCGTATTGGGTCACCCAATCCTCGTGGTTATCTGT
>BQNB010000042.1:219113-242160 GCA_026074375.1 Tanacetum coccineum
CAATTTAATTAATATGTTGTTGCATCAAAAATAAAGAACATGTTTTCCCCTATATACGAATATAATAAATAAATTTTGTTGATTATCAGACAACTCTTTCGCTTCAGCAATCATTTGCCTCGTCACCTTAATACATTCTTTCACCTCCTATCAAAACTTGGCTTAACACCCGCCCTCATTATCCTCTCACTCCCACGTTCCCGAATCAACAAACCTGCAAAGTAACGGTAAATGGCGGAGGCTAAGTAGAGAAACCCACAAAATCAACAATAATTCGAGACTGAGGCAAAATGAGTAGTTTTCAAGTATTACATAGTTACTCGTTCAAACACTCTTACATTCAATTTATCATATAACCAATTCAAAAAGGTCAGCCAAACACTCCTAAATATAATGATTTGTTGCATTAAAATAGTTTCATAAATTCAACCAAACATAGAAAGATTAGAATAAGTATGATGACCTTATTGGTTTTAGGACGTCAATATTACTTGTTTCAACCCGATATACTATGAAATTTTATTATGGCTTCATAACGATTTGGTAAAGACGAAAGATCAAGTGCATAACAATAGTCATGCTATTTTTTAGATAAAACACAATCCGTATTGACCTATTTATAAGTAAACGGGTTAAAACTTCCACACCAAATAGTCACCAAATGTACCTTACTTGGATAACATTATGAACTATAGATGTGTTCAAAGAGAAGTACCTATCATGGATTTCCTTGCCGTTTTTCGGAAGTCCACATGTACCATACCTTGCATGTTCGAAAGCCTTGGGTTCAAGAGAACTTCTGATTATCTATAATGCAGTCCCATATGCCAGATGATGAAGTCACGTGCACTGGTGAATTGAGTAGAAACCCTGTAATATGGCTGAATATGTTATAATCACCCGAGTCCAAGGTCCAACATATATTTTAAGCGATTATACATAATATCAAACATTAACACATAATGTGTTGAACACATCTAAACAAGCTAATATTGTTTAATCACCTATTAGTATATCACTTCCATTGTTTCGGAAGGGTTGTAATTTAGCTAATTTTATCATATAATTAATAGTTTTCTATAGGATACAGATTCATTCCGGGATTTCAAACTTTGCACTTTGCTTTATACCAGTTCTGATATCTCTATACAGTACTGCAATTGTCGTCTATTATACAGGGGTATTTGGGTTTGCTTACCAATACTCATGTTCCAAAAAGTAGCGAACATGGTCAGTTCGATTCACTAATTCATTAAAACTAAATAAGTGTTAAGAGCTAATATTATTTCTACGGATCACCTTACCTCATTATGTGGATGTTTCCTCACACAGCCGACAATAAATGAATCGAAGTTTCTACTTAACCTCTTTAGGTAACTATCTTTCAAGGTTTCAAAACGTCAAGCGATACTGTATTTTGAGTGCATTCATATTGTTTGTTTCCACATTTGGCCAGCCTGCCTAATGAGTGTAAAACAAATGAAAACCAATCAGCATCAAAGATAACAAACAATAAATCCATTACAAATGTATAAATTTGTTTTAGTTAATAACTTATATTCCTCAATAGATCAGATGTTGAACTATGACGAGCCAGCTTTAGGATTTTTTTATAAGATACAAGAGTATTCCAGAATTATTTAAGTTATACCTTACATTCTCCGTGATCATGTGAAACGATGGTGGCATCGTATCTTGGTGGTGCCTCATTATGGGTTACTTTTGAAAGCATATTTAAACAGCAACTTAACCTTGACCTGTTGCTAATAAGGGGAGTTTTAATAGCTTCTTTCAGTAGCTAATTAACCTTAACTTGTTGTAATTAAGGGTTGTTTGGATAACTTATTTCAGCCGCTAATATACATTGACATGATCATTTCAACCTCTCTTAATAACGTGTTTAGTTATTGGTTGTTTGGATAGCCTTTTTACAATAGGATATGAATTGCATGCTGAGGCTATCCAAACATACTTATAAATTGCATGTTTACTACACACTCTTGTCATGAAAAGAAAAAAAATACAACATAACTGATGTTATGAATTGCATGTTGGTTAACTCTTAAACTAATTTCTTTGAAGATAAATTTTATTTTACTTGATCCACCCATTACAGGGTGGTTAAAGTTACCACCTCTACTCATGATCAATGTCAGAAATAAGAACTAACCAAGATAACATGCTTTTTTCCCTTATTAGAAGCTTTCGTAAGTGTAGTGTAGGCAACCACATCTAGGCCTGCAGAATGTGATTTAAGAGTTAGCAAGTTACCCATTTCATTTTGAACATTACATTCCTAAAGTGCTGATTAGATTGTATTCTTACGCTATCAAATGTTGTACCAAGCTCCGACCATTTAATTAGTGTTAAGCTCTTATCAACACATTGTTCCATGCAACAACTCTTGTTAATATTATGTACCTACACCCAAAACATATAGCATCCAAAAATCTTATGTAGAATAATTTAGTCTTATTTAGGAGATTTTAACTGGACAATTTAAGACTTCAATTTCTCTATTGTGTTGCACGTTTCCATGACGTTTTGCCTTTTATCTTCTATCTATTAAGACATACGTAGTGGCTTTACGCTTCAAACTATTAAACCTCTTGGTTTCTATAATATTTGAGTTATTGATATCAGAAGGAATCCCTTAAATTTATATTTTTAGCATTAGCAAGTACATTCAAATAGCATCACATGCCTTCAAATGATGTTGCTATTGATTAACAAAACAAACAACTCGACGATAGATTACAAAGTAACATACTTAAAATAAATTGGATTAAAGTAGTGAACTAAAAACACTGGCAAGTAACATACCCGATATGAAAAAGATGTGATAAAAATGCCAATGACTGATATCGAGTGTGATATCAGTGAACTTTGAATTGAAATCATTTGACCAAAACGGATCCATGCCTTTATGATTTCTGAATATTTTGCCCTTGAGTTAGAGTAATCTCGGTGGCATCAAACTAAATCCAAATGATAACAAAATATGTTAATTGAGTTAAATCGGGGCCATCATAATTTACATCATCCATTATACACCCATCATAATATCGTCACCTGCTTCACTTCGAAACTAGTAAAATTATGAATAATAATCGGACATTTCTACATGACACTCCTGGTAATAATTTAGTACCATCAAAATCAATTTTACCTTTCTAATCAAGAAACCATAATAAAAAAATCTATTCAATTAAATGGCTAATAGAAAAAATGAGCTTTTACCTTTAATCTGCAAAATTATAGATTATTGATCATTGAAAAATCGTTACATAACATTAAATCTGCAAGATCGTTACCCTTATTATACTATAATTAAGGAAATTATATTTCAATTTTTGAAAAATTAAAATAGGATTATTCAGGATGTATTTAAAGAAAACTTTGAAAATCAACAATAAATAATAAGAAAACATACATTGATTGATGGTTAAGGATCATCTGGTTCTGGTAAATTTATTTATCAAAATCATTTATCATCAAGAATGATGTTGATTCCTTCTTGTTGCGGCGTATTGTAGTTTTATAACATTCTATATTTTTTAGTACGAACAAATTAGGAAAATTTGATAAAAAAATATTCAATATAAAAAACAGTTGCAAAAAGATTGTAAATAATTCATAGTATCAAATAATTGAAATAATTATAACAAATTTGATAATGCACAAAAAACTAAAAAAGTATTACCTGATGATCAATTGATTCAAATACGTGGTTTGATACTTGGATTTAGACAACCATATCATCCTGTTTATATTATACGCACAATTGCAACTAAAAATAACAAACCAAGACGATTTTGTTTTTTGATTAGGGTTCATAATTTAAAACTATTTTTGAATGGATTTTGTGGATTGAATTTTGTTACCAAATGGTTTTAGGGATTTAGAAATTAAAGGGGTTACGTTATTTTCTTTTTTTTGTGGGGGTTACGTCCTTTTAGGGATTTAGTAAATGAAACTGTTTTTTTTTGGGGGTTTATTTAATGAAATGTATTTTTAGGTTTGACTTAATCAAATTGATCAATCTTATGTGGCAGTGAAAATGAATTATATGGCATATTCCTTAATTTTGAGTGGAAGACCATTCTCTCTTCATCTTTTCTATATATAGGTTTTTGATATATATATATATATATATATATATATATATATATATATATAGGGGGCCGTTCTTTGCAGAACTACTTTTTTGTACAGAACCACTTTTGGACCAATAGGAATTTAATATTAATAAATAATTATATTTAAATATAAAGGGTATAATAGTAAAATGCATTTTCACCTTCTTTTTAAATTTTCTTTATTAAAAAATGTTTTTTTAACCTTATAATTTTCAGAATTAAAAAAATAATTTTTTTTTTAGTTTTATATTTTTTTTAGCATACATATTTTTAGATAAAACGAGTGCATATATGTTTTTTTATATTGTTAATTTCATATGTTTTTAGTGCAGATTTTTTTTTGCTTATAATAGTATTGTACATATGTTTCTAGTGTGCACTCTTTAATCTTCAAACTTTATAACAAAAAACATAAACACATATATGTAACATCTAAATTAACAAATCAAGAACATAAATATCATTAATTTTGTTTGACATTAAATAAATTACAATTCAAAAAACAAACGTATTATTAAATTTACTATAACATAATGGTGCACTCAATACAAAAAACATGCACACCCTCACCGAACATATATTCACACCTCCAAAACATATATGCACGCCTCACGAACATATGTGTACGACTTCTAAAATCACAAGTGCATTTGTTGATCATCTCTTTATCACACGTCGTGTTTCCTATGATTAAGCCATCACCACTGAAATGAAATAAATAAAACAAAGAGAGAACTAGTTATATCAAATTAGTTAACAAAATAAAACATAAACAAAAAACATACATGTGACCCACTATAATTTGTGACTAGTGACAACCCAATCTGTGTGATAAAAAAAACTGTGCAAAAGATTCAAAAACATGTGTGCACTTTTCCAAGAACGTGCATGCACGCTTCGAGAACATATATGCACGGCTTCGAGAACATATATGCACAGCTTTGAGAACATTTGTGCTCGCCATCTAAAAGCACGAGTGCATCATTGATCATCTTCGTCACACACCATCGTTTCTTTAATTAAGTCATTCCCCCATATAAAAATATATAAAAACAAAATTCAACTGATAAATTGCAACACCAATCCTTCTGTTAGACCCACACTAATATGATAATATGGTGGTACATCATTTATTTCGTAGTGTGACTCTATTTGCATATAACTATGAAAGAATGGTGGTGTGATGGCATCTGTAATGAATTATAGCTACGTAGCTAACAAGTAGAAGGTCATCAGAGATCATAACAGTAATTGTACCCACTTAACAACATAAGTAGGAATAACAAGCAAAAAGAGAATGGTAGATAAAGAAGCAACAACATAGTCAGCTGTTGCATATGGTGTAGTCCCCCCAAAAGGATTCTAGGTTGAATTCCATACTGATGGATGGATCAAACTCTCAGGTTCACGAGTGATGGTGTAGTCCACACCAAAGGTTTTGGCGTGGAGAAAGGCGGATGATGCACGATGGTCGTTCCAAGGGCGGCTGATTTTTCTCATGTGGTGTTGTTGTTGGTTAATAAATATGGGTGACTGGAGTTTAATTTGGGAATTGTGAAGGGATGATTAAGGAATTCATATGTATAATGATAGAGATAGCTTTTTTGATAAAAAAATTATGATGTAGGATCTGATCAATGAGTTTTATTTCGAAGAAATTGTGCCATTATTTAGATGAATTGTGAATGAGATCTGTTTTTTGCAAAAACTATTTACTATCTAATAATGAAGGCAAAGCAGTTTCTTTAGAGCGGTCACAAGTTTTTTTTAGATGGTTTCGCTTCAAGGTTTCATCAACCACTTTTTCAGGAGATAAAATACCGAATCAGCCCTTTTAGCTTGGTAAACAAACATCCTCATGTTTCTATTAATTACATAAATGGCACAAAAATACCATTTTGCATTAATATATTGTACATCATGTATTATTAGGAGTAAAAAAGTTGGTTCTGTGGGTTCTGTACAAAAAAGTAGTTCTGCAAAGAAAATGCCAACCTATTAAATAAATATAAAATGATATATAAATATATATATATATAATATAACACATACACACACACATACGGCACTAAGGTGTCAAACACCGATTATGTGTAACGATAATAGGTATATACGCGTGATCGTGATAACGTTTAAAACATAAGTTAGCCATCATAATAAATACTCGTAATCCTTTCCCAAGTCGTACCTATATTAGGCCCGCAACCTTTTAATGATTGACTTAACTGATACATATAGTAATCAACCAGTTAATGCAAGTAAAGCGGAACACCACGCACATAGATCCTATAATGCAACTATACGAAGGTTCCTAGGTTATAGTCTAGGCCAAACCACCTAGTTCTCTATAACCTGGGCTATAATTACCAATTTATCACACCCCGTCATAGGCGGAAACACGGGAGTGCAACATAATGATCAATCATAACACAATATACAAGATAAAGAAAACTAAAATTCATTAATAAGTTTCATGATGATTATTTATCTCAAGTATAGACTTGAGTGAGGTCCCAATCAAGAACACAACAAATAGTCGCTTACAAATACAAATGCCCACGCACGGGTCCATATCAATCTTAGAACAACAATGCCACCCGTAAACAAATCCATAACATACTGTTTAAAAACAAGACATCACAAACATGATCCATACATGAACCTAAAGTCTACATCCACACACCAAAAGCCTACATAGCCTTGTAGGCTTTTAGGTTGCGTAAGACCGCAGGTTTTTTCGACCCCAAGAGCGGTGGTACACACTAGGATATAAGACGTAGCAGGGATGCTAGGTCTTGGTACATGAATGCCGGGATCTAGGTCATAGGGTATAGTGATTGGTTATTTGCTAATTTCACTGTCATATTGCACAATTGGCCAACTGTTTGAGATATTGGCACATCGACTGGGTTTTCTCCAATCCTACGAGCTCACTAACATTATTGTTGACGTTTTTGAGTATCATTTTCAGGTGAAGAGAATGATCGTTAAGGTTGAGATGTATGATAGCAGACTTTAAGTGTATCCTGTATGGATCCAAGTTTGAAGATTCCTAAATATTTGAAGTATGTTGTGGATTTGTTTTCAGGAGGATTGTTGTTCTAAGATTGATAAGGACCCCTGCATGGGCATTTGGATTTGTAAGTGACTATGTGTTGTGTTCTTGATTGGGACCTCACTCAAGTCTGTACTTGAGATGAATAATCATCATGACACTTATTAATGCATTTTAGTTTTCTCTATCTTGTGTTATGATTGATCATTATGTTGCATCCTAGTTTTTCGCCTATGACACATATTTGTTTTCACCTTGTGAATAAGGAGAAAAACAACGAGATTGGAACATAATGATCAATCCCACATAATATAAAAATAGAGAAAACTAAAATGCATTATAAGTGTCCATGATAATTATTCATCTCAAGTAACAGACTTGATGAGGACCCAATCAAGAACCCAACAAAATATTCGCATACAATTCCAATGCCCACAGCAGGGGTTCAATAAAACTCTATAGAATAAAAACCCTCAGAAACCAATCTATAACATACTTCCAAAGCAAGACCCCTCAAACATGATCCATACAGGATACACTTAAAGTCTGCTATCACACATCTCAACCTTAACGATCATTCTCTTCACCTGAAAATGATACTCGAAAACGTCAACAATAATGTTGGCGAGCTCGTAGGTTTCGAGAAAACCCAGTCGCTGTGCCAATATCTCAAACAGTTGGACAATTGTGCAATATGACAGTGAATATATACAAAACAATCACAAACATGACCTTGCAACCCCTCTATCCAGTACCCCAGAGACCCTACATACCCGCTAGTCTTATCACCAGCGTGTACCACCGCTCTTGGGGTCACAACCCCGAGGTCATATGCACCTAAAAGCCTACCAGCTTGTAGGCTTTTAGGTGTGTGATAGTAGACTTTAAGTGTATCATGTATGGATCATGTTTGAGATGTCTTGTTTTTAAAGTATGTTATGGATTTGTTTCTGGAGGATTGTTGTTCTAAGATTGATATGGACCCCTACGTGGGCATTTGGATTTTTAAGCGACTATTTGTTTGTGCTCTTGATTGGGACCTCACTCAAGTCTATACTTGAGATGAATAATCACTCAAAACACATATTAATGCATATTTAGTTTTCTCTATCTTGTATATCGTGTTATGATTGATCATTATGTTGCACTCCCGTGTTTCTGCCTATGACGGGGTGTGATAGATTGGTAACTAGAGCCAAGGTTATAGAGAACTAGGTGGATTAGCCTAGACTATAACCTAGGAACCTTCATATAGTTGCAATATAGGACCTATGTGTGCGGTGTTCCGCTTATACTTGCTTTCATGGTTATATACTATATCGTATCAGTTAAGTCAATCATTAAAATGTGCGAGCCTAATATAGGGTACGACTGGGAAAGGATACGAGTATAAATATGATGGCTAACGTAGTTATAAACGTATCACGACTCACGCGTATTTACTATTATCGTTCACACAAATCGGTGTTGACACCTTAGTGCCGTATGTGTGTGTGTATGTGTTATATATATATATATATATATATATATATATATATATATATATATATATAGTGGCATTTTCTTTGCAGAACTACTTTTTTGTACAGATCTACAAAACCATCTTTTTTACTCCTAATAATACATGATGTACAATATATTAATGCAAAATGGATTTGAGTGCTTTATGAAATTAAAAACAAGAGATTTTTGTTTGTTACAAAGCTAAAAGGGCAGATTCGGTATTTTATCCCTGAAAAAGTGGTAGAAACCTAGATCCATCTAAAAAAACCTGCCGCCTCTAAAAAAACTGCTGCCTTCATTATTTAGAAGAAAGTTTTTGCAAAAAACAGATATCATTCACAATTCATCTAAATAATGGCATAATTTCTTCGAAATAAAACTCATTGATCAGATCTACATCTAATTTTTTTACAAAAAGCTATCTCTATCACTTAACATATGAACCTCCATCATATCCCATTCACAATTCCCAAAATTAAACCCAGTCACCATATTTATCTAACCAACAACAACCACCATGAGAAAAATCAGCCGCCTTGGAACGACCATCGTGCATCATCCGCCTTCTCCACCGCCAAAACCTTTGGTGTGGACTACACCATCACTCGTGAACTCAGATAGTTTGATCCATCACTCAGTATGGAATCAACCTAAGAAAACCTTTGGTGTGAACTACACCATATGCAACAGCTGACTATGTTGCTGCTTCTTTATCTACCATTCTCTTTTTGCTTGTTATTCCTACTTATGTTGTTAAGTGGGTACTATTACTGTTATGATCTCTGATGACCTTCTACTTGTTAGCTACGTAGCTATAATTCATTACAGATGCCATCACAACACCATTCTTTCATAGTTATATGCAAATAGAGTCACACTACGAAATAAATGATGTACCACCATATTATCATATCAGTGTAGGTCTAACAGAAGGATTGGTGTTGCAATTTATCAGTTGAATTTTTTTTATATATTTTTATATGGGGGAATGACTTAATTAAAGAAACGATGGTGTGTGACGAAGATGATCAATGATGCACTTGTGCTTTTAGATGGCGTGCACAAATGTTCTCAAAGCTGTGCATATATGTTCTCGAAGCCGTGCATATATGTTCTCGAAGTGTGCATGCACGTTCTTGGAAAAGTGCACACATCTTTTTGAATCTTTTGCACAGTTTTTTTATCACACAGATTGGGTTGTCACTAGTCACAAATTATAGTGGGTCACATGTATGTTTTTTGTTTATGTTTTATTTTGTTAACTAATTTGATATAACTAGTTCTCTCTTTGTTTTATTTATTTCATTTCAGTGGTGATGGCTTAATCATAGGAAACACGACGTGTGATAAAGAGATGATCAACAAATGCACTTGTGATTTTAGAAGTCGTACACATATGTTCGCGAGGCGTGCATATATGTTTTTGGAAGAGTGCATATATGTTCGTGAGGCGTGCATGTTTTTTTTTGAAGAGTGCACATATGTTATAGTAAATTTAATAATACTTTGTTTTTGAATTGTAATTTATTTAATGTCAAACAAAATTAATGATATTTATGTTCTTGATTTGTTAATTTAGATGTTACATATATGTGTTTATGTTTTTTGTTATAAAGTTTGAAGATTAAAGAGTGCACACTAGAAACATATGTACAATACTATTATAAGCAAAAAAAAATCTGCACTAAAAACAAATGAAATTAACAATATAAAAAAACATATATGCACTCGTTTTATCTAAAAATATGTATGCTAAAAAAATATAAAACTAAAAAAAATTTATTTTTTTAATTCTGAAAATTATAAGGTTAAAAAAACGTTTTTTAATAAAGAAAATTTAAAAAGAAGGTGAAAATCATTTTACTATTAGACCTTTATATATAAATATAATATTATATAATATTAAATTCCTATTGGTCCCAAAATTGGTTCTGTACAAAAAAGTAGTTCTGCAAAAATGCCCCTATAATATATATATATATATATATATATATATATATATCAAAAACCTATATATAGGAAAGATGGAGAGAGAATGGTCTTCCACTCAAAATTCAAGAATATGCCACATAATTCATTTTCACTGCCACATAAGATTGATCAATTTGATTAAGTCAAACCTAAAAATACATTTCTTTAAATAAACCCCCCAAAAATAAAATAAAATTAAACATTTTCATTTACTAAATCCCTAAAAGGACGTAACCCCCACAAAAAAAAAAAAAACGTTAACCCCTTTAATTTCTAAATCCCTAAAACCATTTGGTAACAAAATTCAATCCACAAAATCCATTCAAAAATAGTTTTAAATTATGAACCCTAATCAAAAAACAAAATCGTTTGGTTTATTTATTTGTTGCAATGTTCGAATATAAACAGGATGATATGGTTGTCTAAATCCAAGTATCAAACCACGTATTTGAATCAATTGATCATCAGGTAATACTTTTTTAGTTTTTTGTGCATTATCAAATTTGTTATAATTATTTCAATTATTTGATACTATGAATTATTTACAATCTTTTTGCAACTGTTTTTTATATTGAATATTTTTTTATCAAATTTTCCTAATTTGTTCGTACTAAAAAATATAGAATGTTATAAAACTACAATACGCCGCAACAAGAAGGAATCAACATCATTCTTGATGATAAATGATTTTTATAAATAAATTTACCCGAACCAGATGATCCTTAACCATCAATCAAGGTATGTTTTCTTATTATTTATTGTTGATTTTTAAAGTTTTCTAAACAACTGAATAACCTATTTAATTTTTCAAAAACTGAAATAAAATTTCCTTAATTATAGTATAATAAGGGTAACGATCTTGCAGATTTAAGGTTATGTAACGATTTTTCAATGACCAATAATCTATAATTTTGCAGATTAAAGGTAAAAGCTCATTTTTTCTGTTAGTCATTTAATTGAATAGATTTTTTATTATGGTTTCTTGATTAGAAAGGTAAAATTGATTTTGATGTTACCTAAATTATTACCAGGAGTGTCAAGTAGAAATGTCGATTATTATTCAAACTTTTACTATTTCGAAGTGAGAAGGTGATATATTAATGATGTTTTATAATGGATGATGTAAATTATGAAGGCCCCGATTTAACTCATTAACATTATTTTGTTATCATTTGGTTTTAGTTTGATGCCCACCGAGAATCCTCTAACTCAAAGCAAAATATTCAGAAATCATAAAGGCATGGATCCATTTTGGTCAAATGATTTCATTTCAAAGTTCACTGATATCACACTCGATATCAGTCGTTGGCATTTTTATCACATCTTTTTTCATATCGGGTATGTTACTTGCCAGTGTTTTTAGTTCACTACTTTAATCCAATTTATTTTAAGTATGTTACTTTGTAATCTATCGTCGAGTTGTTTGTTTTGTTAATCAATAGCAACATCATTTGAAGGCATGTGATGCTATTTGAATGTACTTGCTAATGCTAAAAATATAAATTTAAGGGATTCCTTCTGATATCAATAACTCAAATATGCAAACCAAGAGGTTTGCATAGTTTGTGAAGCGAAAAGCCACTACGTATGCTTGATAGATAGAAGGAAAAAAGGCAAACGGTCATGGAAACGTGCAACACAATAGAAGATATAGAAGTCTTAAACTGTACATTTAAATCTCTAAAAAAATAACGTGTTATCTACAAAGAATTTAGATGCTTTAATTTTTTTGGGTGTAGGTACATAATATTAACAAGAGTTGTTGCATGGAACAATGTGTTGATTAAGAGCTTAACACTAATTAAATGGTCGGAGCTTGGTACAACATTTGATAGCGTAAGAATACGATCTAATCAGCACTTTAGGAAATTGTAAGATCAAAATGAAAATGGGTACTTGCTAACTCTTAATCACAATCAGCATGCCTAGATTGTGGTTGCATACACTACACTTACGAAAGCTTCTAATAAGGAAAAAGCATGTTATCTTGGTTAGTTCTTATTTCTGACATTGATCATGAGTAGAGGTGGTAACTTTAACCACCCTGTAATGGGTGGAATCAAGAAAATGAAAAAAATATATCTTTTTATTTTCAAAGGAAATTAGTTTAAGAGTTAACCAACATGCAATTCATAACATCAGTTATGTTGTATTTTTTTTCTTTTCATGACAAGAGTGTGTAGTAAACATGCAATTTATAAGTATGTTTGGATAGCCTCAGCATGCAATTCATATCCTATTGTAAAAAGGCTATCCAAACAACCAATAACTAAACACGTTATTAAGAGAGGTTGAAATGATCATGTCAATGTATATTAGCGGCTGAAATAAGTTATCCAAACAACCCTTAATTACAACAAGTTAAGGTTAATTAGCTACTGAAAGAAGCTATTAAAACTCCCCTTATTAGCAACAGGTCAAGGTTAAGTTGCTGTTTAAATAAGCTTTCCAAAGAACCCATAATGAGGCACACCAGATACCTATGCCACCATCGTACACATTGATCACGGAGAATGTAAGTTATAACTAAATAATTCTGGAAATACTTCTTTTATCTTTTAAATAATTCCTAAAGCTGGCTCGCTCATCGTACACATTGATCTTTGAGAATATAAGTTATAACTAAAACAAATTTATACAAGTTTGTAATGATTTATTGAATGTTATCTTTTGATGCTGATTGTTTTTCATTTGTTTACACTCATTAGGCGGCTGCAAATGTGGAAACAACAATCATGAATGCACTCAAAATACAGTATGCTGACGTTTTGACACCATTGAAAGATAGCATACCTAAGAGGTTAAGGTAAACTTCGATTCATTATTGTCGGCTGTGTGAGGAACATCCACATAATGAGGTAAGGTGATCCGTAGAAATAATATTAGCTCTTAACACTTATTTAGTTTTAATGAATTAGTGAATCGAACTGACCATGTTCGCTACTTTTTGGAACATGAGTATTGGTAAGCAAACCCAAATACCCCTGTTAAAAAGAACGACAATTCTAGTACTGTATAGAATATCAGAACTGGAATAAAGCAAAGTGCAAAAGGGGTGTATGAATATGAAATCCCGGAAGTATTCTTGTATCCTATAGAAAACTATTAATTATATGATAAAATTAGCTAAATTACAACCCTTCCGAAACAATGGAAGTGATATACTAATAGGTGATTAACAATTACATATAAGTTTAGATGTGTTCAACACATTATGTGTTAATGTTTGATATTATGTATAATCGCTTAAAATATATGTTGGACCTTTGACTGGGTGATTATAACAAATTCAGCCATATTACCGGTTTTTCACTCAAAATCACCATTGCACTAGACTTCATCATCTGGCTATGGGACTGCATATAAAGAAAATCAGAAGCATCTCTGGAACACAAAGTTCGACATGCAAGTAAGATCAGTAAATGGGGGGGGGACTCTCAGAAAACGACAATGAAATCCATGATAGGTACTTCCACATTGAACACATCTATAAGTCATATGTTATCCAAGTAAGGTACATTTTGATGACTATTTGATGTGGAAGTTTTAACCCATTTATATCTTAAAATAGGTCCATACAGAATGGTTTTATCTAAAAAATAGCCTGACTATTGTTATGCACTTGATCTTTCGTCTTTACCAAATCGTTATGAAGCCATAATAAAATTTCATAGTATATCGGGTTGAAACAAGTAATATTGACGTCTAAATCAAAAGGTCATCTACTTATTCCAATCTTTCTATGTTTGGTTGAATTTATGAAACTATTTTAATGCAACAAATCATTATATTTAGGGGTGTTTGGCTGACCTTTTTGAATTGGTTATATGAAAAATTAAATGTAAGAATGTTTGAACGAGTAACTATGTAATACTTGAAAACTACTCATTTTGACCTCAAGCTCCGAATTATGTATAATTTGGGGTTTCTCCAACTTAAGCCTCCATATTACCGTCTACTTTCAGGTTTATTTGATTCGGACGGGGAGAGGATAGATGAGGGGGTGTTAAGCCAGTTTGAAAAGGAGGTGAAAGAATGTATTAAGGTGACGAGGCAAATGATTGCTGAAGCGAAAGAGTTGTCTGATAATCAACAAAATTTATTTATTATATTCCGTATATAGGGGAAAACATGTTCTTTATTTTGATGCAACATATATTAAATTGTTATTATTATAACTTAAAGTCCCATTTTTTTATATATCAAATTGCAACATATAACAAAATTTAGTTTTATCAAGTATACATAAACTTTAATATTCCTCTAAGTATTTTTTTAAGTTTATTCTAAATTTTGTAATAAAAAATTCCAATTATCTATTCTATAAGTTGAATTTATATATATTTTGAATCTATTTAATAATCCCTAAACAAATTCTTAAAGGAGCCCGTCCAACAAACGGGCCTTGAGGCAAAAGTTTATTTATTATATTTGAGTTATTTTTTTTTGCATGAAAAACAGTTTCTTTGTTTGGAAGCAGAACTAGCATTTTGGTTAAAACTTCAATATATATTTGGTTTTAATTTATTTCTCACTGTTTAATTTATTATGTGAACATAACTTAACATTTCCTTAAGTATTTTTGTTACATTTAAATTTTAATTCTGACATAATATTATAATACAAATTCAATTTATCTATCATATAAGTTTCATTATATACATTATTAAATCTATTTAATAATCCCTAAATAATTTTTTAAAGGAACCCGTCCAACGGACGGGTTTGAGGCTAGTGTGTGTATATATATATATATATATATATATATATATATATAAAATACAGTTGTAGGGGTATATTAAGACCATCTATGAGTTAACCTTTCCCTCCTACTTATCGTTGCCTGATGACATCAAATAACGTCTATTTTATAGCATCATTTATCTCATGTAATTAACCTATTTTATATAATTATTGCAAATAATTGTTACTTAATCGTTTGTATTTAAGAATTACAGTAATTATGAAGTACTTAGTGAAGATTGACTAAAAGGCACGTGTAACATCCGGTAATTTTCGGAACTTTAGATAACTATCTTACCCTGTGACTTTTCGGGTCTGGCTTGACTTATAGGAACGATCATCTAAATCACGTTTTCATGACTCGGACTCTAAAACAAATTGATGTAAAACGAAATTCCTGACAACATTTCAGTTTTGCCCGAGACTTGGAAACGAGCCGAAAAGGGCTAAAATAGCACCGCAAACATTTAACGAACAACACACAACGGGTACCGACACACAAAAATAATTAAATTTATTTTTAATTATCACTATTCATTTAATAAAAATATTAAATAAAATTATTTAATATTTTACTTATTTAAACGTTGTTGATAACGCGAATATCCGAGTTAAAAATTTCTTTTTATTTTTAACCAAGTCACAAAATAGATAATAAACGTTTTAAATAAATTTTATAAAACGTTTACGAAAATTAGTCGAGTGAATACTCATTTTTATCAGAAAAATGATTTAGAAAACAATGGCGCAAGTTTCGAAATTTGAATCATTCGTTAAGCCGCTCAAATGAGTCCCGAACCACTTTTATGAAAACTATATAAAGAAAGTTACAAAATGAACCCTAAACTATTATTAAACTTCTATTTCATAATTAAACTTATATATATATATATATATAAAAGTTTACATATCTTTTTTCATTTATAACAAACACACACACACAAACTTAGTACTCTCTCTCTCTATCCCAAATTATCCGGCCACCACCACCACTTCCGGCCAGCCGCCGCTCCGGCCACCACCGGCCGCCACCGGAAAAGTTTTCCGGCGAGTCTCCGGCCGAAACCTAAATTACTCCTCGTGACCGGATCTACCCGATCCCCATACCCACTCTCCACCACTCGCCGCCACCTCCACCCGCTGCCACCACCATAGTCATACACCACAAGGGTCCGTTTGGTTGCGGGTTTAACGGCAGGGTGTGTTCGGGTTTAAAGCACCGAGAAGGGTGCGTTCGGTTGTTGGTCTTTTCACAAACAAGGGTGTTTGGTGTGGTTCTGGGTTTGGCACCGCAAGGGTGCAGCCGGGTTTGTGATAACAACCACAAGGGTGGTTGTTTCGGGTGGTCAGCCACCGAGTGCGGGTGCGTTTGGTTATTGCATCACAGATAGTGTGCGTTTGGTTTTTCTTTGCCGCACCACGAAGGTGCTGGGTTTTCGGGGTTCCTGTTGTGTCAACAAAATAGGGGTCCGTGGGATTTATTTTGGCACCAGAAAAAGGGGGGGTGAAGCCACCCACACAGGGTCCGTTTGATTTTAGGATAAGCAGCTAGGCTGCGTTGGCTTGTAAAACCGCACCAAGGGGTGCGTTCGTGTTGGCAGAAAAACCGAATGAGGGCTGCGTTTGGTGTTGTGTATAACCAATTTTTGGGTGTGTTTGGTTTACATAGACTAGGGTGCGTTGGGTTTCGGTTAGTGCCCAAGATGGGTGCGTCGTCTTTTTTTTTAATCAGTTAGGGTCCGTTGGATTTATTAGATTAGGGTGCGATGGGTTTGGTTTGTAACAAAAGGGGGTGTTTGGTTGGCTGCCAAACGGCACAAGGGTGCGTTTGGCTGGCAGTGTAGCAACCACAAGGGCGTTTGGATCTGGGCTTATGCATAAGGGGTGTGTTTGTTTTGCTGTTTATAACAGCATAAGGGTGCGTTTGGTGTGGGCAGAAACGCCGTAGAGTGCGTTTGGTTTTGATAAAAACCATAAGGGGTATGTTTGGTTTAAGCGAGAGACACAAATGGGCGTTTGGTTTAGCGGAACAACAAGAGTGCGTTTGGTTCAACGAAACAACGAGGGTTTGTTTAGTTATACTTTGACAAATGAAAATAACGTAAGTTTTTAACAAATATTAAAACCGGATAAATAATAATTGGTGGTTTAATCGGTTAAATAAATATAAGACTTATTAATTTTGGTTTTTGATTTAAGTATAATATATATATATATGAACTTCTAAAAACGCGAGCATTGAAATATGGAAACGTTAAAAATTGCAACATATTGATTTTAGGGAAAACGTCGAGTTTTGCGAAACTGGAAAACGATATATAAACGGGAAAGTCACTTATATAAACTTTCTATATCTATTAAATGTCCGCTAAAACTTATATTTTTTTTTATAAACCGATAAAGGAGCTAACGTATATTTAATAAAATCTTAAAGTATCACTATACAATCACCAACAACGAACGACAACAATACCTTTATTAACAATAGATAAATTATTTTAGACACAACCTGTCAATTGAACGAAACATGGATTTATAAAATACTAAATTATATTTTATAATGGATAAACTGTTACCAACTTCGGTTGTTTAAGTTATAATAGTAAGATACGTGTCAACTTTTATTCAAAGTCTTTTGTTAATTAAATTGGGGTCAAACTAAATTGGTTTAATTAACAACTCACGTTTATTATATATAAAACCTGCAAAGTATTATATACTTTTCATAAATCTTTGGAACGATCGTTTTTGTGATGTAACTTACGGTAAGAATTATATAAGGGTTATTTTTCATAAGAAGTATGTGACGAATATATATTACACGCTTTGCGTATATTTTCATTTTATTTATTTAACCAACCACCAAACTATTACAACCTTAAATCTAAATCTTTTATCAACGTGTAACGTTGACATAACAATTCATCGAGAAACCCAAACGCATCATCCTAGGCTAGTGAGACTTAGCCGTTAAGACTAGTTGCAACTTCTTGATCGAGCCGTTTCGTCTTCGTTCGTGTTGTGCATATTATGTGTACATTCCCGCCAATCGTTCTTCATCATCGATGTGAGTTTATAGCCCCTCTTTCACTTGTTTTTACATTTACCTTACAAATCTCGGGGGAGAATACATGCTCAATACAACTTGTTTACATATTCGTTTACAATATCTTTTTACATACTATTCTACACACTTGGTTTACATACTTGATTTTGGCAATATTAAGTACAAACTTGTTTCCTACTTGTTACATACTCATTGCAATACATAGTTTACGAAATTGTTTTACATACACATTTCGAACTCAACTAATTGAATTTATATCACACTCTTTTCTACTTATGTATTTAAGTACTCAAAGCTATTTACGATACAATGGTTACTATTCCTTATGGACACAAGTAACTTTTATGTGAGAATTTCCCCTTTTTACGTGGATTCCTAAGATACTCTATTGCCATGGAAGTCCCCCTATCATGAACCGATAATTTCTGACCGAGGACCGTTGAGGTAGCGCGAATTCTGTGAATAGATTATTGGAATGAAACTCCCCCGCCGGGAATGATAACAACGCACTACCATTACACGGACGCAGTACATTTGAGGAACTAGGTGGCTAGGCAAATGCACCTACCGGGCACTAACTTATAGCAACTATACTTAAGGGTTTCGGTGTCATGAAGCTTAGCGCAACAGTAAGTATTATCTATGTGGTAACTTATATTGTTATAGTAACCCAACATTTTGAAAAATCAACATCTCACTGTCCATACTACTTATTGAAAACATTACTAATTTCTGAAGCACTTTTCATTAATCAGCGCGAAGCAATAAGCACTAAACTCTTTAGTTCTATCATTTACTCTACACTTTCGGCGATATATTATAAGGATGTAATAATCATACATACATTATAAAACTTGGGATTTTTATCATTACGTTTTATACTTACAAAAATCTATGAACTCACCAACTTTATGTTGACACTTTAACATGTTTTTCTCAGGTGAATTAGATGCTTGGCTTATTTGATGTGCATTGGAGTCCATTACATTCAAAGTTT
The DNA here is from genome assembly GCA_026074375.1 of Tanacetum coccineum. Taxonomy (NCBI): domain Eukaryota; kingdom Viridiplantae; phylum Streptophyta; class Magnoliopsida; order Asterales; family Asteraceae; genus Tanacetum; species Tanacetum coccineum. The sequence continues at coordinate 238,589 of BQNB010000042.1, forward strand.
TTCATGGAGATGCAATGATGAGTGACAACTATTGTTTTGATTTCAGAAAATTAACGAGATTGTTTTACAAACGACACATTTAGAGGTCGTTCTCTTGTATCTTGAGCTGTTGTATTATGAAGTAACGCTCCCTGACATATTTCCGCTGCGACACATTTTTGGGGGTGTTACAGCACGCATTTTGGAGCATAAATGAAGAGTTCGAGAAAGTCTACTTATCTGACAGCTAATACGCCGTATTATTCTAGACCTATACGACGTATCCAAGACTTTGACGAATTAAAAGACCATTGCCTGACTTTGAAGAATACGCCGTATCCACATCAACGATACGCCGTATATAATACTTTGGTCAACGAAGAAGAACCAACTAGTTTTACATCAATACGTCGTATCCATCAAGAAGATACGGCGTATCCGTGCCTACACTTCACAAATAACCACGAAGGATTGGAGACCCAATACGCCGTATCCAGGAGACATCAATACGCCGTATTCACAATATAGTAATAAAATATTCTGGAAGATATCAAATGTGGTCCTTACTCCAAGAAATCCCCAATACGCCGTATCCCACATTGCTCGATACGGCGTATCGACGAGTTTCCAGACTCTATAAATAGACGATCCTAAACTCAGTTTTAGGTATGCAAGTGAATCCCTAAACCACCAAGTCGACCAAGAGACGAATAAAGGAGCCTAGAAGGTCAGAAAAGAGCCTCAAGATCATAGGAAAACTCTTGTAATCTTCGCGCAACCGAATACGCGTTCGATTAAGGTTTCTTTATTTTAATCGTTCATATATCAAACCGTGTGTATTTTTACAATGACTATCGGCTGATACCTTTAGGTATCAGCCATGTTTATGAAGATCTAATGTTTGGTTTGTTTATCTTGATTGCTTAATTTATCATTGATTTATTGATTATGTTTATCAATATACTTGTCTGCGTGCTTAAGTATGTGACCTATCATTTACATGATTAACGGGGATGCTAAGTCATGGGTTGTGATTGTTTGCATATATTCACTGTCATATAGCACAATTATCCAACTTTTTGAGATATTGGCACAACGATTGGGTTTCCTTTCAAACCTACGAGCTCAACAACATTATTGTTGACGTTTTTGAGTATTATTTTCAGGTGACGAGAATGATCGTTAAGGTTGAGATGTGTGATAGCAGACTTTAAGTATATCCTATATGGATCATGTTTGAGAAGTCTTGCTTTTGAAGTATGTTATGGATTTGTTTTTCTTGAGGATTAATGTTTAAGACTTGTATGGACCCCTGCGTGGGCAAGTGGATTTGTAAGCGACTATTTGTTGTGTTCTTCGATGGGACATCACTCAAGGTTATTGAGGTTGATGGTCATCATGACACTTTCATTTAGGCATTTTAGATTTCTCTATTTTGTATCTTCTGTTATGATTGATCATTATGTTGCACTCCCGTGTTTTCGCCTATGACGGGGTGTAACAGAATGGTAATCAGAGCCAAGGTTATAGAGAACTAGGTGGTTTGGCCTAGACTATAACCTAGGAACCTTCTTATAGTTGCATTATAGGATCTATGTGCGTGGTGTTCCACTTATATGTGCTTATATAGCATTAGTTAAGTCATTCATTAAAATGGGTGAGCCTAATACTAGGTATGACTGGGAAAGGATACAGATATAAATACGGTGTCCATCGTAGTTGTAAATGTATCTCGACTCAAGCGTATTTAGTATTATCGTTCACACAAATCGGTGTTGACACCTCAGGGCCGTATGATGCGTATTATAGTATATTAAGTTATATTATATATATATATATATATATATGGTAACCTTCCTACCTACCTAACGTTGCCCATGTTCTCCCTCGTATGGATAATGCCGCCAAGGATGACGACCCGAAGTGCTGGCCAGCCTGCTGTCGCATCACGAGGAGGGGGAACGGGTGGACGAGCTGGTAGAGGTGGTGGTAGAACTGGGAGTCGATCGGGTGATCAGGGTAATGGTAGGAATGATGGTCAAGGTGGACAAGTAGGTGGCCAAGGTAGTGAGGTGAATGACGGTGTTGACGGAGTCCCCAACTTCTCCATCATCATTGCACATCAGTTGAGAAATTTACTTCCCACTATTGTAGCCCAAGTAGGCGACCAAGGTAGAGGTCAAGGGAATGGTAGGAATCAAAACGATGATGCCGTCAATGACAACATCCAGGGTGATGTTAGGAATGTCATTGAGAACAACGACCGTAAGGGTTGTACCTATAAGGAGTTCTTAGCTTGTAACCCTAAGAAGTATGATGGGAAAGGAGGTGCTGTAGTTTACACCCGTTGGATAGAAAAGATAGAGTCGATTCAGGATATGAGTGGTTGTGAGGATAACCAAAAAGTAAAGTACACTGCTGGTTCTTTTGTCAGTAAGGCTTTAACATGGTGGAATTCTCATATTCGCACATTTGGTCGAGAGGTTAATGTAGGTATGTCATGGGATAACTTTATGGTATTGATGAGGGAAGAGTTTTGTCCTAGTAATGAGATATATAAGTTGGAAACTGAGTTATGGAATCATACCAAGGTCGGGGCCGGCCATGCTGTGTATACTGATAGGTTCCATGAGTTGGCTAGGTTAGTTCCTCATTTAGTAACTGATGACATCAAATAACGTCTATTTTATAGCATCATTTATCCCATATATTTAACCCATTATGTATAATTATTGCAAAGAATTGTTACTTAATCGTTTATATTTGAGAATTGCAGTAGTTATGGAGTACTTGGTGAATATTAGCAAAAGGGACGCATTTTGGAGCATAAATGAAGAATTCAAGAAAGTCTACTGATCCGACAGACAATACGCCGTATTATTCTTGACCTATACGACGTATCCAAGACTTTGACGAATTAAAAGACCATTGTCTGACTTTAAAGAATACGTCGTATCTATATCAATGATACGCCGTATATAATACTTTGGTCAATGAAGAAGAACTAACTAATTTTACATTAATACGCCGTATCCATCATGAAGATACGATGTATATGTGCCTGCACTCACCAAAGACCACAAAGGAAAGAAGCCCAATACGCCGTATTAGAAATATGGAATGAATATAATATTCTGGAAGATATCAAGCCTGGTCCCTACTCCAAGAAACTCCAATACATCGTATCTAAATCATTGGACACGCCGTATCGAATCGACTTCTAGACATTATAAATAGATGACCCGAAACTCAGTTTTAGGTATGCAAGTGAATCCCTAAACCACCAAGTCAACCAAGAGATAAATAAAGGAGCATAGAAGGTCAAAAAAGAGCCTCAAGATCATAGGAAAACTCTTATAATCTTCGCACAACTGAATACGCGTTCGATTGAGGTTTCTTTATTTTAATCGTTCATATATCAATCCGTGTGTATTTTTACCATGACTATCGGCTGATACCTTTAGGTATCAACCATGTTTATGAAGATTTAATGTTTGGTTTGTTTAGATCAATTGCTTAATTTATCGTTGATTGTTGATTATGTTTATCAATTTATACTTGTTTACGTGCTTAAGTATGCGACCTATTATTCA
>BQNB010000043.1:2291-49862 GCA_026074375.1 Tanacetum coccineum
TCTCTATATAGACGCCGTTGTGTTGTGATGATATCCATTCTTGTTAACGCCTCGCGTTTCCGCCTTGGCGGGGTGTGACATGAACACCCCTATGTAGGTTAAATTTTAGGCTTACAATTTTATTTTACCCGACTTATACTTCAATTCATAAGCATCCTTTTATCTCATAATCTTGATTTTCATGTTTCAGTCACAGTAATTTCACAAGTAGAAAAATAATCTATTACTACCTTATAATGTATTTGGGACTATTCTATTATTGAGCAAGGCATAAAATTTAGACTTTTAAACTTACTTATTATAGAAATATTATCTTGTAAGCTATACTATTAAGATAAGGATGTGAAATCTTGACTATCAATGTCATTTTAGGGAATCATATCTTAAAGTGACACGTGTCACTTCTTAATTAAAAAAAACTTCTATTTGTAAATTGAAATATCTTTTTATCTATTTTTTATGATCTAATTTTACCATATTTTCTAAAATTTTGTGTTAACATCCAATTTATATTTTTGTATGAATTTTTAGTTTTTTCATTTTTAGTGGGTTTATTTTATGAAAAATGATTGTTGTGCCTATTAATCATGCCTACAAATGTACCTAATGATTTGATTGCTTGATTTAAAAAAATGATTGATAGAAATTAGGAGAGAAAAAATGCATAATAAAAGTGTACAAGTGATTTATGCATTAGGCGTGTATTGTAGGTCTAAATAGCACTACTCTTATTTTATTTTGATTCAAATATTTTACAACTTTAACATTAATATGAATACAAACTTCATGAGTAAGAGTGTAACATTTGTTCACCACAAATAGTTACCAGATATTCATCGCCGCATTGCGCGAGTACCATGCTAGTAATTACAAGAAGTAATGAGTCGTTCCTATCAAGTAAAACACAATTTCAAAATCAACGCCTCCTATTAACCAATAAAAAGTCTTTTGGGTTTAGTTCCTGAGCCCTTCAGTCTTTCAGTAGATTTAAACATAAAATCCCCTAAGTGTTACTCAAGCTGAAGTCTTTCAGTTTGAGTCGCTGAAGTTTCTTCAGCGTCAGCTCTTCAGGTCCTTAGAAGATTGGGAAGTATCTTCACTTTAGTTTATGCAGCGGTACAGAAACTGAAGAAGGTCTTTGAAAAGAGCTTCAGTTCAGCTTGGTTGACAATTCCAAGCCGAGAGTAGTCTCTCTCCTTAACAGAAGTTGAAACGTGTTGTTTCACTTCTGGAAGGTTTACAAGGAGAGAAAATGATTGCTATATGTCAAAAGGAATAAAGAAATCTCCTTGGAAAGACTACTTCTAAAGTTGGTATAGAAGTACAACAACTTTTCCTTAAAGGACTGAACCTGGTACTTTAGAGCACGTCTGCATTAAATGGTATCTCAACCACCCATCGGATGCATGACACGTGTACTAGGTTAACTTGTAAACCCTAATCCCTTTGCCTATAAAAGGAAAGTGATTTCTAGAGTAAATGTTATCTCTTCCAATTAATGTGATACACATTGAAGAGTTCATTTATCTCTCAAACAAACTGAACGGTATAACTGAAGCTGAAGCTTCAGTTTAGTCATAAGTAGTTTGTTTTCTTACTCTCTTAACTTTGGTTAGAGTTTAAGTTTGAAGGAGATAACACCACAATTGTCATTCAACCACCTTGCTATTTCGCAAGAAAGGTGTGTCATAGATTTTTTATTTGATTATAATAAGAACCTATATGTTGAAAAGTACTTCTGTGTGTTTTAAACTTGTTCTTTATATTCTTCATATAGATCTGTTTAAAACTCACTTTGTTGCCATAGAATCTGATTAGTTTAATTTGATAAACCTTATATCAGATTCCAAGGGACCAACAAGTGGTATCAGAGCCTTCTGGTTTATAAAATCCCTTTAAAAGGATATATAAAAAGGGTCAAAGATTTTTAAAATCAAGACCCATCTTAAATGACAGCAGTAGAAGTACCACATACTCTTGAATACAGGGGTGGCTAGTTAAATGTCGCTCCTGTATTAGAGGTGGAAAATTTCACCAATTGGAAAAAGAGGTTCATGTGTCATATCATTGGTGTTGAACCCCAATTTGAAAACATCATTTCAAACGGTCCTTATATCCCTATGGCAGCTAGTCAAAGGAAGCCAAAGACACAATGGACACCTGAGGAGAGAAAAGATGCTAACTTAGATCAGCAAATCAAAAGTCTTATTATGTCTGTGCTTCCAGATGACCAAATGAACTCTGTCATAAATTGCTTAACTACAAAATCTACTTGAGATGACCTGATACTATATCATGAGGGGCCCTCTGATGTGAAAGAAAGTAGGGTCATGGACCTGAAGTTGTGCTATAACACCTTAAATTCAAAGAAGGTGAATCTCTAACACAAACTTTCACCAGATATAAAGCTTTGATGAATGAATTAGTAAATGATGACATTAAACTTTCAAAGCTTGAGATAAATATTGGTTTTATAAATGGGTTACCAAAGAAGTGGCTAGCTTTCTGCCAAAGTCTCAAAAACACAAATGATGTGAAAGAATCTGAACTTGCTTCACTATTTGGTAAATCAAATATGAATAAAACCTTATAAACAGTATTTATGATACTAACAAAGAGAAAACTCTTGTCTCTGCAACTCCACTATCAACTGCCTTTTTCTCTTCCTCTATTGTTCAGGACTTTCAAGATAGTCCTGATGATAAAGAGGATACAAGAAGCAATCAAGAGTACATGAATGACCTTGAAGAAGAATACCAAGTAAGAGCTCTTTTAGCCAAATCTAAAAGGTTCTTCAAAAAGGGTACTCAAAGGTTTAGCAGTGCAAAAGCAACTGACCAAACTGAATGCCACAAATGTGGCAAAAAGGGTCATTTTGCAAGAGACTGTTGGTCAAAGACGTCAGTTCCTTCATATCAGTCACCTTTTCAACCAAAACTTTTCCATTCATCTGAGCACAAACCTAAACTAAGGCATACCAAAGACTTTGAAGCCAAGTACAAGAAAATCAAAGCTAAACTAGCCCTCCTCAGTTCCAGTGCCTTAGCTCCCAGTTCGTCCTCAAGCAAAAACAAAGGTCTAATAGCTGAAACGTATGATTGGGATGAAGAAGAAGTTTCATCTGATGATAATGAAGTAACTAAAGTTAAAGCTCTTAGGGCTCTTGCTGATGAAGAAATAGTTTCTGTTGGCAAAGAAAGTGTCAGAAATGGTGAATGGATTATGATCTCTATGAAAAAGGTACACACTCTTCTTGAAATGGAAGATAATGATGATAGAAAATCCTTTCTAGATTATATGTGTATTGATCTAAACTATGTTGAAGAACAAAGAAACAATCTCATGTCAAAACATAGAAATCTTGTTCAAGAACTAAATACATGCAAAGTATAGCTTTTGGTATTAAAGCAAGGAAAGCTTGATCTTCTTACCATGCAGTATGTAAACACTGAGATTCTCAAAGAGAATCAAAACTTAAAAATGAACTAAAAGAGCTAACTTCTATTACAGAAGCATGGCTAAATAGTTCTAATAAAGTTAATCAGTGTATCAGTGAACAAATTCCCACTCAAAAGAAGAAAATATTTGGAATTGACTAACTCACTGAAGATACCTCTAGCTCTGGGCCAAAAGACTCAGTGTTTATAAAATCTTTAGCAAATAACTCAGAGGTGTCTATTACTGGTAGTAATAAACCTAAGTTATCTGAAGCTGAAGATTCTACTCTATCAAATCATGATACTGGTAAGGTAACCTTAAATGGGTCACAAAGAAACACAACTGACCATTCAGTTGTTGTCTCTGACTCTTCAGTGGCTGATTATGATTTAGCTGATGAATCTTCAGTCTGTAGCACCACCTTCCTCCACTAGAGAAGCTAACTGGTGTTGAATCTGTTTCTAGACCAAAGACTATCAAATCAATTTTGAAGTCAAAATCCACATTCAAAGCTGAAACTTTAAAAGGTATCATAATAAATGAACCTTCCTCAGCTCCTGCTAGAGACAACAAAAGTTCTTCAGCTTCTAAAACTAATTCAGCTCCTACTGGTAAGTTAAAGAATGTGAAAATAGAAGATGATCCTCCTTTGGCTATTGTAATAAAAGAACTTAATGACTTAAAATTACAAATTAGCAAGAATAAGTCATCTTACTTCATAAACAAGAATTCTCAACAGGTTCCTCCCAATGCACTTCAAAACAAATACAAAACTCAATTCAAAATGAATTGTGAACTGTGTGGACAAAACAATCATCTCTCTGAGAATTGTTATGAAGTATTTTTTGTAAAAAGTGCAAGAGAACCAATCACAGAACATGTGATCATGCTGAATTTATGTCTTCCATAAATATAAATCAGTATCATACTTGCCAAGGTGAATCTTCCTCAAGATCCAGACCTTCAAGGCCAGCAATACCTTTTCCTTCCTGCATACATTGTGGATATAATGATCATATATCTGATGATTGTGTATACTATCCCATATTTGAAATATGTGGAAGCTATGATCATGATACTCATGGTCATAACAGGATTATTTCTCTAAGAAGAGGAATTAAACCTAGAAACCCTCAACATGTCACAAAGAACTGTGAAACATGTGGTAGCAATGTTCATACCACATCAGATCATAATGACATTGAGTGGTTCAGGAAAAGAGAAGCTCTTCAAGCTAAGAAAGTTGAGTCTTTCAAAGCAAGTAAGACTGAATCATCAAGTGCTCTAAGATCAAAGACTCCCACTAAAAGGTAGATTTCTAAACAAAACTAACCATCCTGATCCTAATTTATGCAGTGTAACATCAGGGAATCTTTATCACGTTTGAATAATTGTCGTTCAAAACATATATCAAGGATTACCTGCACAAATATGAGATGTACTAGGACCTGAAGGAATGCATGAAAATAACTCCACATACACCACTGAAGGTTATGGTTATGGTATAGTTTTCAAAAAAATGGGAAGGAAAGTAAATGTTCCACAGTATAAACACTGAAATGCTTTTAACAACTGAGAATTCTTCATAAAACCTTATGAAAAAAATCAACTGTTATTAAAGCAGAAATCTCACCTGACCAATATGGTCATTTCAAACTGATGAACTCATTAATAATAATCAGTTTGAACAAAAAAACACACCAATGAAAACCAATTCATTGATAACCTCACAAAACTGAGGATGTTCAGATCTCTGAACTCTCATCCTCTCCAAATAGAAGATACTTCAGCACATGGTACAATTCCAATTCTTTTTAATAAAGGAGGAACCTGGCATTGTAATCATAAGGCAATAATGCTTGATTTAATCATCAATTGCATGCAGGCATAAATCATGATAAAATCATGCTCCAGTTGCAAGACTTGAAGCAATCAGGATCTTTCTTGCCTTTTCCACATACATAAACTTCATAGTTTATCAAATGGATGTCAAAAGTACATTCCTTAATGGTAAACTAAAAGAAGAAGTTTATGTCAAACAACCTTCAGGTTTTGAGATGTAGTGAATTTCTCAACCATGTCTGCAAAATTGGACAAAGCCCTTTATGAACTTAAACAAGTTTAAAGAGCATGGTATGAAACTCTCTCAACCTATCTCACCAAACATAATTTTGTAAGAGGTATGATAGACAACACTCTGTTTATCTACAAAACTCAAATAAATGTGATTTTGGTACAAATTCATGTTGATGATATTATCCTTCGGTCTACCAGCACAAAGGTGTGCAAACAATTTGCTAAACTGATGACTCAAAGATACGAAATAAGCATGATAGGTGTCCATGCCTACTTCCTCGGATTTCAGATTAAATAATCTGAAAGAGGCATTTTAATCAACAAAGAAAGATATGTCAAAAATCTGCTGAGAAAGTATGACAAAATTGGTTCATCAATGAATACTTTAATTGTGCCCCCTAACATGTTAGGACCTGATCTCAATGGCAAAGCTGTAAATGAGTCTTAGTATAAAGGTATGATTGGATCACTAATGAACCTAACTGTAAGCAGACCTGATATTCAATTCTTAATTGTTCTCTATGCAAGACATCAAGCAAACATAAGGAATCCCACCTTATTGATGTTAAGAGAATTTTCAGGTACCTAAAAGGTACTCCCAGTCTTGGTCTTCAGTATCCAAAACGTTCAGGTCTTGGACAAAAAGGATACTGAGACTCTGACTGTGTTGGATGTAACATGGACAGAAAAATCACTTCAGATGCTTGTCAGTTGCTAGAAGGAAAGCTTGTTTATTGAAGTGCGAATAAGCAGCAATCTATAGCTATGTTCTCAACTGAAGATGAAGATATAGCTGCTGCTGGGTGTTGTGCCAACATACTATGGATAAAGAGTCAACTCACTGACTATGATATCATATATGAAAAGGTACCCATAACATTCTATTTCTGCACTAAAAAAACAAAGCTTATTGATGTCAGATCAAGAATCACACTCTCAAAGGGGACATTAAATTTCATTTCATTCCCACTCAATATCAACTGGCTGATATCTTCATCAAGCTTTTGAATAAGACATCTTTCAAAAGATTGATTGATGAACTAGGTATGCTAAACATTGATTCAAAACCTGAAGCTTTAGTACTCATTGAAGAAAACTGAAGGTTCAGCGCTTTTATCCAAAACTAAAATTTTTTCATATGTTAAGTGTCAGTTCAGTTTTTGAATACAACCTTTAGCTTGCTTAAGTGGAGTAACTGAGCAATCACATATGTCTCATTTATGGATTTACATGAGCATGTGTGATTTTGTCGCCTTCGCTGGAGCACAAATATTTGTCAAGTCAAAAACTGAACAAAACTGGTTCATTTTCTTTAGTTTAGTTTATAAAATGATTTTATCTAAGTCTCCAGCTGTCTCTCGAGTGAAGTAACTGAGCAATCACATATGTCCCATTCATGGATTTGCATGAGCACTTGTGGTTTTGTCGCCTTCGCTGGAAGATTGATGATAATGATGATTACAATAATCAGTTTAGCATAACATGACATTAGACCTGAACCTAGTTCAGCTTCTTTACATCAATCACAAGGTCAGTTTTAAAAACAAAAATGATTTTCAAAATAAAATAATTTTAAGTGATTTCTTACAAGAGAAGTTAACTAATTTAAAAAGTTTACTAAAAGAAGAATTTCAAACGTTCGAATGACCTCACCTTTCTCTCACCTACTTTAACAGTGCACAGATGGCTGTCAACTGTTTTAGGTGTCAGAAGCATGTCGAAAGGACTTTCATTAAATATAAAGTTTCACACACATGTTAAAACCAAACCCTAAAACTTCTTACAAATACATAACTTTCATTTGGTAGTTATCAATTCCTCAAAAGAAAAAGTAAAAATTAACAAATTATATAAACCGATCACCATTCACAAATCACTTCTTAAAAGAACAATCCATTTCACCAAGAACACACATACAAAACCCCCTAAACAAATCAAATCATAAAAACCCTAGTCACATCAAATGGAAAACCAAGAACAAAATCCTCCACAACAAGAACAACCCTTTGTTGTTGCTAAACAAGTAAGCTTCAATCTTGAAGATATCATCCTCAACATAAACAATGAGGTTGCTCTTCTATACCCAGAACACACTAACCCGGATTTTTCCTAATGTGTTTCTTATTTCATTTCCATATGCTGCCTTAGAGAACCATTCACCAGATCCCCAAATATGTATAAGGAATACCTAGCTGAGTTTTGGTACTCGGCTAAAACCTTTAAAAACTATAAGATCTCTTTCTCTATCCCTACTGGTGATATCTATGGCAAAGTAAGGGTAAACACATTTAGGAATGCCATTGGTGCACATTACCTTCCTCACTCTAGAGAATATGTTGCACCACCATCCATCAACATAGTTAGGCTATGGTTTGAAACAATTGGGTATGAGGAAACCATTCCTGTCAAAGTAACTCTCAAAAAGAGTCTTTTTCCTCCTAGTTGGAGGTTATTAATGGCACATATCATCCATTGTTTAGGAGGTAAAACTGGAGGTTTTGATCAGATCACCAACAAAGATGCCATCATACTATATAGTCTAGCAAACGGGATCAACATCGACTATGCGAGTATCTTTTGAGAAGACATCATCATCAAGCTGAACAAGAGACATAGGGAAAAGGTTGTAGCTTACACTAGATTTCTATCTCTATTGATGATGCACAAGATGAAGGAAGGCTATGGAGATGGTGAAGTAACACCCTATCCCACTCAAGTCTTCAGTGTCAACAATTGGGCACTGAAGCCTAACCAACCTGAAGAACCTCTCTTCACAGACCACATGTTGGCCATCTGCAATGCAGCTGAGCTAGTGGCATTTAAAGCTCCCAAGCCCTCTTCCAATGCTGAGAGGGTTCCCCAAGGCACAAAGCCTGGAGCTAAACCTGGACACAAGAAGCATTCAACTTCTTCAAAACAACCCATTTGTGTCCAACAAAGAGGCAACAAAAGGTGGGTCTTCCAAAGCACCTACTAGCTCCAAAACTGGCCATTTAAAATGAAAGAAAGAGTCTAGCTCGGCCATGGACTCCAACCCAAGCCAGACTTCAGCTTCCATACCAGTGGTTGCTGAAATGCATAAAGAGAACCAACAAGCAACTGGTGGCCCAACCTCTTTAGGGGTCACCAGTGAAGCAAAAGCTAACCCTCAGCTCAGTAGTGGTATATCAGCATTTAATTTAAATAAGCCTATTTATTCAACATCTTTCATTATTCACTCCGAGTCTGCATCAGGAGATGATGCTTCAGTAGTTTCCACAACTGAAGCTGATCCTGGAAAATCTGCTCCTAGTGATTTTGTACCTCAACAACAGGGTATGAATGAAGGGACAAAAACACTTTACTTATTTGCATGTACTGACCCACATGTTCTTGTAGACAAAACCCAATCTGTTAGGGAAGGGTTAGAAACTGTCCTCACTCAACCCACAACAGGAAAAGGGACCAACTCCATTGCTAGACAGGTTGAGGAAGATAAAATAATACCCACCAAAATATAAAAAAAATTTTAAAAAAAAGAAAAAAAAAAAAAAAAAAAAAAAAAAAACAGACTAAAAAAAAAAAAAAGTAAAAAAAAAAAACAAAAAAGGAAAAAATAAAAAAAAATAACAAAAAAAATAAATAAAACTACTTAAAAATAAAAAAAAAAAAAAACAATAAAAAAAGGGACCAACTCCATTGCTAGACAGGTTGAGGAAGATGAAGCCTTAAGAATAATCAAATTAAAAGATCTAGCAAAACTGGTGTCAAGTGTTCAGCCAAGCTTCAAAGACCTGGATTCACCTGAAGATGATCCTATCATTGTTGTTGATGGCAGTGATGAAGATGAGGAGGCAAATGAAGTTTATGTTACTACAAATGTTGAAACTGAAGATACTTCAATTCCTAAATCCTCATCTCCAGGTCTTCTCAAATTCAAGAGCTTACCAACCAAGTCCTCATTCTTCAGTCTCAAAAGCAAAAACTAGAAATTAAGAAAAACAAAGCTGAAGCTGAAGATGCTCTCCTTAAAGCTCAACCCTCCTTTCCTAATGTGGGACAACTCAATAAGCATTTGGTAAAGTTTTACTAACTGAATTCTCAAATATTTTATCTGCTCATGACTTTAGCAGCTCACTACCAACTGAGCTGAAGGATCCTTCCTCCAAGTTCAATGAACTGACTGAAGAAGTAAAAGGGTTAAAGAAACAAGTTCATGAATTAGAGATTGAGCTACCAGGAGATTTAAAAGAAATTCCCTCCAAACTGGAAGACTTTACAAAGACTGTCACAAGTCTTATCTCTACAAGTTGATGAACTAAAAGAACTTTAGTGGGAATTGCAGCTGAATTTCTTTTGTGCCCATACAAGTTGAAAATGGTTCAGGCTACTAAACTTAAACGACTCTTGGATGCTCTTCCAAGTCTACCAACAAAGCCACAAATGCTTAACATTTTGCCTTTAGGCCATTGCATCAAAGGAATAACTGGAGAGTTACAGTGTTCTAGTTAGAAGGACAATGCTGGCACGTCAACCTGTTGTGTGAAGGGGTGAGAAAGAACACAAATCTATGCCACCATCTCTCGGTTGTTTGAAAGAAAGCTCGCAAAGAATGCAAACCTGCCTAAACTACAACTAAACACCAACATCACCACCCATAAACACCAATTATTCCCCTATCATCACAACCACTACTCAAATGCAAATCCCCTCTAAAGTCCGCCAAAAGGCCTCCTCTTCAACCGGAGGGGGGCATATCAAGAAAGAACAGGGAAAATAAAAAAAGGCAATGTCCTAAAGAGGCTGAGAAAGAACGTACTAAGAGTGATTTGTGATGAAAATCATTGTAACTGGTTCTATGGTTTGAAAACCTCTAGAATTTAAGAAAGCAAAGAAAATTTGATTTTTTTTTTACTGAAGATGAAAGCATATTCTATTTCACACTAAAGAAGAACAAATCAATTCAACAAAAGAGATAGAGGAAAGAGCCAAGGCCAAAGCGAAGCAACTAAACATGAAAAGTGAGGAAGAAAAGACAAAAGAAAAGCTAGTTGATCTCTTGGGGTCAGTAGTGGTGAACAATGGCATCTACAATAATAAGTTACAGTTTGACAAATGCTGTGACAAAATGCTAAATAGAAGAACAGAATCAAGAATCACCAAAACTGTGATGTCTTGACCAAAAAGGGTCCAATTACACTTAAAGTGTACAGAGAGGATGGTACAAGTGAAGTTATTCCCAACTTCAAAGCCAATGATCTGCACCTTAGCGAATGGAGAGAAGTCATGAATGCATGTCCCAACAGAACTGGGTAAGGATAGAAAAATCATTTATGAACACTGATACATTCAAGAATGGACTACATACACACAACTGAAGCAGAACTCGGTATAAACTTAGATATTCCTCTAAGAGAACAAGACCCTCTTGAAAAACTAAATGATCTTGCAAACAAGAAGAGAAAACATGCTGATGACATCCATGACTACTTCAAAGCAAAAAAGGCTTAGCCATCAGTTCAGGTATGATTGAAGTGAAGATCATTTAGTTGGTACTGTGGCTAAATGCACCTGTCCTTCGGTTGGCTTATATCTTGTTCATCCTTACCATAGACAGGATTTTGTTACCATTAAAGATTTGAAAGATTTCTCAAATACCATGTTGTACACCGTATAATAAATCTTCTTCTGACGTCATCAAGGTCTTGGGTTGGATGATCATGTCAGGACCTTCAGCTCCCTTCTGCTTGCTGAAGTTGATAAGAGAAACCTAAATACACTCAAGCAGATGAGAGTCATTGAGCAGCTGAGGCAGTAGAATGAAATCTTTTGTAATAACTTTATCTTTTGTTAATTTATTGTAATGAAAGTTAGAATGAAAGGTTATCAGTTTATGTTGTTTAATGTATATCAGTTGTGTAAGAAGAAGTTGTTTTGCTCACTTACAACTGATTTAACTTAGGCTATTTGTATATTCAAATAGGGGGAGATTATTGGGTTCAGTTTCTGAGCCCTTCAGTCTTTCTGTCTTTTAGTGGATTTAAACATAAAATCCCCTAAGTGTTATTCAAGCTGAAGTCTTTCAGTTTGAGTCGCTGAAGTTTCTTCAGCGTCAACTCTTCAGATCCTTAGAAGATTGGGAAGTATCTTCACTTCAGTTTATGCAGCGGTACAGAAACTAAAGAAGGTCTTTGGAAAGAGCTTCAGTTCAGCTTGGTTGACAATTCCAAGCTGAGCGCATTCTATCTCCTTAACAAAAGTCGAAACGTGTTGTTTCACTTCTAGAAGGTTTACAAGGCGGGAAAAAGATTGCTTTATGTCAAAAGGAATAAAGCAATCTCCTTTGAAAATACTACTATTCTAAAGTTGGTATAGAAGTACAACAACTTTTCCTTAAAGGATTGTACCTGGTACTTTAAAGCGCGTATGTATTAAATGGTATCTCAACCACCCATTGGATGCATGACACGCGTACTAGGTTAACTTGTAAACCCTATTCCCTTTGTCTATAAAAAGAAAAGGATTCCCTGAGTAAATGTTATCTCTCCCAATTAATGTGATACACATTGAAGAGTTCATTTATCTCTCAAACAAACTGAACGGTACTACTAAAGCTAAAGCTTCAGTTTAGTCATAAGTAGTTTGTTTTCTTACTCTCTTAACTTTGGTTAGAGTTTAAGTTCGAAGGTAATAACACCTCAATTGTCATTCAACCACCTTGTTATTCCGCAAGCAAGGTGTATCATAGATTCTTTATTTGATTCTAATAAGAACCTATACGTTAAAAAGTACTTCTGTGTGTTTTAAACTTGTTTTTTATATTATTCATATATATCTGTTTAAAACTCATTTCGTTGCCATGGAATCTGATTAGTTTAATTTGATAAACCTTATATCAGATTCCAAGGGACCAACAAAGTCGAAATTGTGATTTTTTGTTCAACATAATATGCATAAAGGTACATGTCTCAAAACCTTAAAAAACCCAAAAGTTTATATAACAAAAACCTCTTAGACTTTTATAACTAGACTAGCAGGGTACTCGCTTGTAATTAAAGTTTAGACGCCAACAAAACAAAAACGAACTAATTAACCGGAGAATAAAAAAATAATCTCAGTTTGACCCGATTCCCTGTTTTTACCGGTTTCGACTGGTCATCTCCGTTTCATTTTCGGACGGATTTTATTGGCTAGCCAAATTGGTAGCGACTTTGATTTCTGGTTGAACCCGTGGGTCCGGTTCAGTTTTCAAAAGGGTAAAGGCCGTTTATTACCAACTTACTTTTTCATTTGTACCGTAATGACCAACTTACTTTTTTTTGTACACATTACACCAACGTACTTTTAAATTTTGTTTGACATCACCAATATCACAACTTGTTACTGACACGTTGGCATAACTATTTCCACGTATTTATTTTTTACATTAAATAAATAAAGTCATTGCCAGCTAGGAACTAAAAAGTCAACCTCTATTTTTCTTTCATTTCATTTACATCTCGTCACTTTATGCACTTTTATTCTCTCATCTCTAGCTTCAACCACCATATAGCCACTCTCTGTTAACCCTTCATCTTTAAACATTTCTGAGATCCACAAAGTTAAAGAGCCTTGCATATGTTTTTCATAAGAGTGAAGTTTGTTTTTATGCGAAAGACTTAATTATGCAAAGTTAAGTGAGTTTTGTTTTAGGTAATTGTATTTGGATGAAGAATTAACAAAGGTTTGTATTTCTTTTCTTCTTTGTCGGTCTATGGCCGATTTTGGTTATTTATATATTAGCTTTGTAACTTTTCTTTGGGTTGATGTTCATGAGGTGTTTGTGATGGTTCTTGAAAAATATATCATAAACACACATACTTGACGGGGGTTTTGAGTGCGTGTTAATTTAATCACATCTCACAATTAATGTGAAATTAGCGTTAGAAGCAACGACGGGTAGCTCCATCAAGCATGGTCAACCGGTGGTCGACTGATTTCACTCTAACAAGTTACTACTAATGAGATGCTTTAGGTATTTGTGATCGCTTTCCAGTCGCATCTGTTGTTCATAACATCTACAAACCTTTGTGGTTTCACTTCTTTCAGGCGCATTTGCGTTAAATATTTGTGGTTTATGAAAATGGGTATCTCTTTGGAATTTGTATTTGAAGTAAAGCAATCGATTAAATTCTTCTTGTTCTTCATCAGAGGTAGGTGAACTGTGATATTCTTTGATACTTTGTGTTCAAATCTAGAAATATAAGTTCAAAAGAAAAAAATATAAAAACTATGTGTAATGGGGGTGAGCCGGTGAGGATGGTGGGTTTGAGTGTTTGACTCAAGAAGCATGATTTGGTCAAGGTTTCAAGGTGCTAAGGTGGAGTGTTTTCGCAGATTTGGAAGAAAAAAATTAATTTAATCTAGCCGGTCATTTGGGTAACATTAATGTGTACAAAAAAAGTAAGTTGGTCATTACGATACAAATGAAAAAGTAAGTTGGTAATAAACGGCCTTTACCCTTTTCAAAACCATATGTATCATCAACTTGTTACCATATAAATTGTTTTAAGCTTTGTATGTTTTATTAGCTTGTACAATGTGTATAATAACATGTATTTTTCATTTTAGGGGTGTTTTAAAAGTAACATTAATTAGTGTATTTGATTAGTTTATATTTGTAACATATGCGTGGAGAAATAAATGTTGTACATTTTGCTTTAATTTATGTATTTTTTATTTTAGGGGTGTTTTAAAAATAACATTAATCAGTGTATTTAATTAGTTTATACTTGTAATATATGCATGCAGGAATAAATGTTGTACATTTTGCTTTAATATTTATATTTGTTAGATAGTTGATTTTGTGGTGAAAGGTTGCATTTAAAGATTGTACATTATGCTTTATAACTTAGATTACTTAATTTTTTTAGGCATTAAATGAAAATAGAGTGTCTAATTTGCTTTATATGTAGTATAAAAGTATAGATTACTTAATTTTTTGGACATTAAATGAAAAGAAAGTGTTTAATTTGCTTTATATACGTAGTATAGATAAGAGAGTTCATGCACCAACACATGGAGACTTGTTTGCTTTGGTCACCGTTGATGGCGGTGACTATTTATAACAAGCAAAAGAACCCGCGCGTTGTGGCGGGGCTAATTTTTTCCCGAATAATTTTTTTTACGTTTCGGGGTTTCTTTTTGGGCGATGCGTTATGGCGGGGCTAATTTTTAATATTTTATTTTTTTGTATGATTTCGGGGAAAAAAAATTGCGTTGGGACGTGCTAATATTTTCTCGAATATTTTCTTTTTTTGGGACGGTTTTGTAAATTTTTTTACGGGAATTTTTGTGTAAGAAAATCTTAAATAGTTAAAAGGTGAGGGTCCGTTTTGTATATATTTTTTTACTTTGGGCCAGATTTTAGGCTATTTTTTGGGTTTTTTGCGCTAAATATATATTTTTATTTTTTTTTTTACGGATTACTCTTCATTTTTTTGTATGATTCGGGAAAAAAATTGCGTTGGGACGGGTTAATTTTTTCCCGAATATTTTCTTTTTTTGGGACGGTTCGATATCTTTTTATTTGGGCCGATGAATGTAAAAAAGTTGTGAACAATAAAAACTTGACGTGTTTTTTTTTGTTAATTTTTTTACGGGATTTTTTGTGTAAGAAAATCGTAAATAGTTAAAAGTTGAGGGACCGTTTTGTATTTTTTTTTACTTTGGGCCAGATTTCAGGCTAATTTTGGGCTAGTCTTTTTTTTTTTTTTTTACTTTGGGCCAGATTTTGAGCCACATTTATGCGAATTTTAGGCTAGTTTGTCGACAAATGTGTATATTAGTAATAATTTTTTTTATATGGCTTATGTGTTGGGCCTCATGTTTAAAGTGTTGTTTTTTTTGCTATATGGGTTTTTTTTTAATATAATGGGTTGTACGTTTGTGACCATATCGATTATTTTAAAGTTATTAGGTATCGAAGATGTTTCTGCGGGTATTTTTTTTATCTGAATAAATCAAAACTTTTGTTATATTTTTTTTTCCATTCCTACTGTGTGCATACAAATTTTAAAAAATATAAAAAAAATATAAAAAAATAAAAAAAACAAAACGGGCTGTCCCAAAAATGGGAGCCCGTTACTGTAGCGAGTGACCCACTGTCAAAACGACAGTGGATCAAAACTTTTGTAATATTTTTTTTTTCCATTCCTACTGTGTGCATACAAATTTTAAACAAAAAAAAAATGAAGCCCGTTACTATAGCGAGTGACCCACTGTCAAAACGACAATAGATCAGTCACTCATTGTGTATATTTATAATATTAAGGCATAAACCCTATTTTTCCAATCCCAGCAAATGTAGTGACTTTTGAAAAAGTTGTCAGTCAGTTTGGAGAAAATGGTCAGACTTTTGCTAAGATTATTCTCAACCACTAGATTCTCACATCTTTTTTATTTTATTGTATATTTTATTCAAATGTAACATATAACTAATTTTAATATCAAATTATAAAAAAAAATATATTTATAATATTATATTTTCTCTTTCTTATATCAAATTCAAATTCAAATCCAAACCTAAATCTAAATCATAATCCGAATCTAAATCAAAATCCTAAACCCGCCAACAAACCAAATTGGAATTAATGAGTCCCACTAACTTAGCTCTTGATCCATCAAAAAGTCTTTTGCAAGGGGTTTTTAGCATTACATTCAAAACTTTTTAAATGGGCTTTTAGAAAGACTTGACAAACTAAAAGTTTTTCATCAAACTTCTAGTCATTAAATGAGTTATCTATTAAATGAATTAAATGCAAAAAGTGATTATAGACTCCTCTTACAGTATTAGAGTTTGAGCAATTCATTAATTATCTTTTTCACTCATGTTTATTGAGGTTAGTGGCCCTGCAACATTTAATCTTTCTTTTTATCATATACAGTAATAAACTAGTAAAATGTAATAGGCGTATATTAATTTTCACTCATGTTTGTTGAGGTTAGTGGCCCTACAACATTTAATCCTTCTTTTTAATATATAATAAACTAGTAAAATGTAATAGGCATATATTAATTTTTTACTTGTATATAACATTGTATGAAAAGAAAAGTTTACTACCTTTACATGTAATTTTTTTCGATTATACAAAATATTTTATGAGTGACAACAATGTGAAAATGTATGCATCTTTTTTAGATAGTAGAAATTTCGAGCATATAACGTAATATGACATGTATACATTGAAAGCTAAGTAACTATGAAACAAGTCCGCATTGAAGCACGGTCATATAAAACTGCCCCGTTGCGGCGCTACAAGCATATATGTTTACTCACCAACTCATTTGCACGCCAAGTTTAGTTAGAGATTGGTAGTTCTTTTGCATTTTAATCTTAGTTTAAGTGGTATATATGACCCATAAAAACAAAGTTAAGTCCATTAAACAATAAATAATATTTAAACAGTCTGTTTCGTACGTTTTTGTTATTTTTTTACGTTTTTGTTATTTTTTACGTTTTTGTACGTTTTTTACATTTTCGCACGTTTTGTTACGTTTTCGTACGTTTTGTTACGTTTTCGAAAGTTATTTTTACGTTTTCATACGTTTATTATACACTACAACAGATATGTCATTTGTTCACGCTTTTTTCTTCACACTTTATGAAGCGTGAACTTTATTTTTTGAACGTGGGTTCTTCTTTTGAGCCAGGCTTACCACTAGGCCACCTTAGAGATGAAAATAAAGCTTTTATATAGGCATAAGTTGGAAGTGTATTACTTTCTTATCAATACGATAAATTTTATATCACCGTACGGGATTTATTAAGATTACACATGATGCAAGTTGATTTTGTATATATTCACATGCTTAATTTGATTTTGTCCTTAATGCTCCCCTAAAGTTGATTCCATACGTACATTGCCGTGATTTGACCATAAACTGGCTAAAAAAGGAGTCCCGAAACCTCAATCCCAGCATCTACATCATAATTGTTTATCGTTTATTGAGGATTCTTGGAAGAATTGTTGGGAATCCCAATAGAAGATAATCAATCTGTTAGAATTGAAGTTAAAGCAGGTATTTTTACTATTTTATACTTTTCAACTTCCTATATTACTTATAAGGGGAATTTCATATATACCCAATGAAACTTCATAAATTACATATTTGTCACAATAACAACAGTTTTCCAATGCATAATATATAATGAAATTGAAGCATGTTTGAAGAAATATGTAAATATTGAAATTTTTTTAGGATACATGTAAATGCCCCTGCTTATAAAAGAGACCCGTGACCCCATTACTTTTCCCAGGTTTGTTTCTTCTAACCCACCATTATCTATTGTGACACCACCCATAATTCTTGTCAAGTGTACCTTAGACGTAACAAGCCTAATGTCATTCTTAATGGACATTCAAATCACAGACCCACTAAACACATCAAGCCCAACTATCCCTTTTCCTCACCTTCAGCCCACAAAATCACCCAATCCCATATCCCCTCACGTTATACACTAAAAAACAAAGAAAAATCGGTTCACACAATCATTGTCAGACCACTCCTCTTCCTCGAGCACATCTCTTTCAAACAACGATTCTAACATTGAACGTTGCAACACTAGACTTGCAAATAAAATCAACACCCAACCTTCCGAAACAGAAAACGAAGTGGGTAAAACAATTGAGGTGGGACAAAAAATCGGGTATCAAATGATGGGTAGAGAATTTGAAATAAACGCCATCATAGGAGAAAATGTTGTTAATCAATGATTATTGCATCTTTAAACGTTAAAAAGAAATGGGTTAGAAGACTATGCAATGACAATCACTTGAGTTTTATCGGGATCCAAGAATCGAAATCTTGTCTATATGGTGACACTTTCATTCATTCACTTTGGGGAAATAATATGTGTGACTTTGCGGTCAAATAATCTAACGTAACTCGGAGTGGTATAATAGCAATTGGGGTTCATCGAAGTCAAAAGACAAACCAATTTATTTGATAAAGAAGAAGCTTCCTTGCTATACTATGGTGAAAGGTTTTAAAGTATTGGATATGCTTGCTAAATGTTTAATAGTGATGCACCTCATGACGGAAAACAATTCTTTGGAATAGCTTACTGAGACCTACTCCACAAAACTTTCGTTGATATGTCCATTGTTCTTGGTGCTTCAAAAGAGGTCGATTGTGAAATTGGAAAAGAATGTGTTGCAACTTTTCTAACCGGGAGCCTAGATAAGTGGGTTTATTAATGACTCGCGTCTTTTAGAACTTCCGTTGGGTGGCAAATTTTTTACCAGAATTGAAATAGACGGGTACTAAACTAAGTAAACTAACCGAATCTTTTAATACCCATCACTTTATCTCCTCATGGCCGAATGCTAACCTTTTAGCTCTCCCATGCGATCTTTCGGACCACTGCCCCATTATTCTCAAAACTCAATTTTCAGACTATGGACCAATACCCAGGGCCGGTCCTGAGATTTTTGATGCCCTAGGCGAAATGGTCAAACAATGCCCCGATTAAATGATGTAAACGAACGACTAACAAGGTTTTGGCTTTTATAAAATTCATAACTAAAGAAAAAATCAAAGAAAATTGTATAAAATAAGCACTTTCATTGAAAGCCCTCAAAAAGACAACAAACTATAACACTTATATTTAGGTATTAAAAATAACATTCGGTGTTCGTTCTAACATTATACAATCACGAATAAAATTCTATGTATTTTCTATACATTTTCAGACGATTATACATTGAAATGCACAAATTATACATTTAGACGATTATACATTTTGTTTCATATTTTTAAAATGGATAGTGTCATAACAATTATTCACTCTATATTTTAATCAATTAAAAGATATATTAATGAGTGAAAACGACATTTGATTGTTTAAAAGCACAATTAATCAAAGTTTTGAAGACTTTGTATATTTTCAAAATAGGCAATTATCCTGATTATTTATTCAAGGACATACATCACTCGAAAACGTTTTGAAAATCAAATAGCAGTGCTCTAATATTTTATATGTAAATTATGTTTTTAAAGAGAATCGGGTTTCATGAGTAAAAGTGATGTCACTTCATCATTTTCTTCTATAACGTCAAAACCTGTAACTCAGCACAAAACACATTCCTTTCATTGGTGTTATTGGACATCCTCTAGCACACACGTAACCCACTGAAACACAAATACAACACAAAAAAAAGTAGAAAACCCACCGCATGAGCTTGTCACTACAAACGAGAGGCCATAGCGCCACCCACGTTGTCGTTGTCGGATGGCCACCAAACACTGGTACTTGTGCTCTAATAATATGATTTCCTCAGCATTCGGCTTGTTTCTTCAAGCCTAATTATGTTGGCCCATAAAATAAATACAAATTAGCCCAAATAACAGTATAAAAGTGATTCTTACGACATCAAGTTGTATTAACACATTCAATGATTTAAACAATCATAAGATCAATTGTGGTAAAAGCATGACATAATGATGATTTGAATGACGAAAAATTTGCGTAGTTCTTTCTGTTTATTTCTTCGACCGATCAGGCCTCGGCCAACAAACAAATATGGTTAAAACATTCGACATCTTTACTAGACGATAAATATTGATTCTTAGATGACAGTTACATGATGACTCCTTAGATGGCAAGTTCATGTTGTAACTTTAGATGTACATTGGTTTCTTTAAAACTAAAACTAGCTGAACCGACAACCTCTTAGACTGATGAACAACTCACATACGCATACGCTACGCCAAAGGTTCTTTGGTTCATTCAATACAATTGTTATCGTGACAGTCTCTGTCTTGATCTTTGTTGACAGAAACATTGATGATAAAAATGGACCATTTAAGCATCCAACACCACATTTTTGAATGGTTGAATTTGTGTTAATGATGCACACGTGCATAGTACAACAACTTTCATGGGCATTGTTGTATTGATTTGAGTTCTTATATCTTGTCCTTGTCGATGCGTTGGACCCAAATTGATTTAATCATCTACCCATACTTCATTCTTGCATTCTTAATCTTTTCAATGCATTCATTAATCATTTAGTTTTCAACTGATTTATATCTAGTGGTTTTCCTTACAATCATTGTTTGTTAGTTTAGATTCTCAATTTTGTGTGCATGGATGTGTATTATGACGATGTACCCCAAAATGAACAAATTAATAACATCAACTCTAATATTGTTTGCATATCTAACTGCGATACTCGTTAATGGTAGAGGACATGCAACGTAAAGTGAAACAATGCGTTTTTTAATCATCATTTTTTTTTTTGTTATCGACTTAACCCTACTGGCTCGTCCCAGGGGATGTCTTGAGGGTCAGTTTTTTTTTTTTTTTTTTGGATTTGTAAATCGATATAAACATCTGTAATGGAAATTGTAATTCAACCCAAGTACTTCAAGAGATGCCGAGAAAATTTGTCATCTTTATACTCCCTCTGAAAAAGAGTGTCCACAATCAAAAAATAGATAAATTATATTAGCGCAAAATAAGAAAATAGTCATAATTACTATTTAGTATTTATATATATATATAAGCCGAACACTTATTTTGAAATAAATATAATTAAATAATACATAGTATAGTAGTTAATAAATTGAATACTCTGTGGGACGGAAGGAGTAACTTGCTTATTCAGTATTTCTAATAAATTAACTGTTATATACAGCAAAATCCAACATGTTTTCATTAGCTATAGGATAAAGAATCCGGATCGATTGAGAATGTTTTTATTTTAAGAAGATTAAGAAGGTTTTCAAAAATGATAGATTTTTAACTTTGATTCAAGTTTTTCAAGCGTAAAACTCATTTTAATGTGATTATAATCTAAAATGTGTAAAAAAATTCGAATCAATGTTAAAAAATCTCTCGATTTTGCGATATAAGTAAAATAATGAATCTTCTATACAAATTTAAGGAATCATTACCATTACTCGATTTTATCATTGATTTGTGAATCAAATTTGTGATTTATAGATTTGATTCACTATTATTAAATGATGTTTACTTATGAATCAATTCAAAAAATATGAATCAATTTGCTCAAACGAAGATTTTTCAATCTTCTTAAAATAAAAACCTTTTCAATGTAACCGGACCCATAGGATAAAGCCTCAACTACTTACACATCATATAGAGTAACGTTAAAAATAGAAGGTAAAATATCTTGAAATATTTTCTTTTACTCAGAGTCTCATTGATTTTATGTATGAAACGACAGAAAAAAAAAGTTGAAAATTGAAAAAACAGGATATGGATATAATTGGGGATGCCTTTGGGAAAATTTGTGACCATAAATCTTATCCAAATACTTCTGTATGTGTATGTATTCGTCGGCAATTGTTCATCAGTAACACTGTATAAAGAGAAATGAAAGAAAACTTATTCTCCAAGAGTGAAAAAAATATGAAATGTAGAAAAATTGAGGGAAAATGGGCTAAAACATTCGTCTCAAACATTGCAGGAGAAGAAAATAAACTAAAGTTTTTCATGTCAAATAATAAAATTATCCTTATCTTTTAAACTTTAAAACTTAAAAATTGGATAAACTGCAAAATACGTCCAAGTGGTTTTCAAAAATTGCACTCCTAGTCACGTATTTTTTTTGCAAAGAACACCATCGCTGTTCACAAAAAATTGCAATCGCTGCCACTTTAGTTTACTGTTCATTAACAATCGTTATTTTTATTGTTACTCAAGGTCAAAGGCATGCGAAATGACAAATATACCATTGTTTTCTCCCCAATTAAAAGGAAAGTAAACTAGGGAAGAAGATAAGGGTATATTTCGCATGACTTTGACTTTGACTAACGAGAAAAATAAAAAGTGTTAATGAACAATACACTAAAGGGGTGGCAGTTGCAGTGTTTTTTGGAACAACAATTACGCTCTTTGCTAAAATAATAGTGGCTAGAAGTGCGATGACGCTCTTTGCTAAAACCTTATTAATCTTTTCGATTTTTTCTCCTTTTTGACTTTGACTAACGAGTGTTAATGAACAGTAAATTAAAGGGGCAACAATTGCAGTGTTTATTTGAACAGCGATTACACTCTTTGCTAAAAAAATGAGTGGCTAGAAGTGTTAGGGTATATGACACCTGCACACACCTCTGTACAGACCTCTGTACGGTATATAGCTTCTGCACACACCGCTCGAACAAACAAAGAATACAAACTAAGCTTACGGAAAGTAAATGCGGAATATAATCGACACAAGATATAACGTGGTATCCACGACTAGGATAGTCGTGGCAGTCCACGGGATCAAACCAGAGAGATATTATTAAGCTCTGAGCTAAACTGCTTAGGCTCGTGCCAAACTGCACGATCGTGCCAAAATGCATGACCCGTGCCAAATTGCACGCCCCGTGCTAAACTGCACGGGGTACAATACACACACACACCCAAATCATAGTTTACAATTACAATGAGAGGGGTATTTATAAGTGTGAAACCCATCTTCAGTTTACTTATTCTACTGATGTGGGATTGGGTTTGCACCCAACAATCCTCCCCTCAAACCTAGTACTACAATAGGCCTCTCTTCCAACGATACATGACGCAACATGTTCTAGAGTCGTTGGACCACCTGTCCCACTCTATCTGAACGGCGTGATCTGCTCTGAGCTATCGTTGAATCTGGATTAACTTGGGGTTGCACCACCTACGCCACACACATCGGGGCCTATATCAGTCTTCACAACTCAACAATCTCCCACTTGGAGGCTGATCACTTCACTGCTCTCCGTCTCAAGTAATCTTTGTAAACTTCGAACCACCTTCCCTTTAATAATGCTACCGCTCTAAACTTTTTGTACCGCCGAACATACGGAACACGCTACACCAACCAAACGCAGGGCTAGGAGACTTTCGATACAAGGTATCCTGAACTAGCATCATTAAAGTGGGAATAACCTTCCCTTAAACAATGCTACTGCTCTAACCTTTCTGTACCGCCGAACATACGCAACACGCTGCACTAACCAAATGCAGGGCTAGGAGACTTTCGATACAAGGCATCCTGAACTAACATCATTAACTGGGAATAACCTCTCTCTTTGGTAAGAGACCATCCTCCGTTATCAATTCACTCGAAGGCCAGTTGAAGCTGCGCAGAACTTCAACTTCTCTTTCATCACCAACCTAGTGAGCATCTCTACAAGGCTCTTCGTTCCAAGAATCTTCAACAAAGATAAGGACCCTTCACTTATCAATATACGAACAAGCTTTGCCTAACTGCAAACCTTTAGATTCTTCGTAAGATGAATCGAACTCTTAGTATATCTGTCATAATATTAAATACTTTCTGCCTGAGCTCAGTCTAACTTCTTAAGAGACTTCTTCAACCATATCAACTCTCTGCTTGCTTATGCAACTGCCATATACTAGACTTCTATAGTTAACATAGTGATACTCTTCTGTAGTCTAGACTCCCACTCGACTGTTGTTATACCAACTATAAGCAAATAACCAAGAACCTGCTTCTCAGAGCATCTATCCTTCATCTCGAACACTAAAGGAAACTACCACTTAGGCTTGTTGACTCTGCCATGTCGGAGCCTGCGACCAACATGTCATCAACCTTTAACAGTTGTCTAATGCAGGATGAACCATCTTCTTAGAATAACAACATTGGTTTATGGCACATTACTCGCACCTTATCCTTTTGCATAAAACTATTAAATTTCAAGTACCGTAGCCTCGGTGCTTGAATCAGTCCGTACAAAATTTCCTTCAATATGCACTCTAGGTTTTCTTCCTGCCCAGCTAGCTGAAAACCCTCGCTTTTGTAATGTGTAGATGTATCATTCAAGGCTCCCACATAAGAAGGCTCATGTAGCTACAATACTCAAGACTAACTTAATTGTAGTCATCTTCACAACTGGAGAGAATATATCATTGTAGTCTACCCCCCGTTTCTGTTGGAAACCCTTAACTACCAATCTAGCCTTGTACCTTTTCCTTCCATTATGCCATTCTTTAACATTGAACATCCATAATCTTTATGATGCCTTCAATCTTGCTGATATTCTGACTAAGGAACACGTCTGGTTTCCTTTTTTTACTTGACACACCATCTCATCATAAAATCCTTCTTCCACTGGTACGATTCTTTGCTAAACAAGGCTTCTGAAGTAAACTGTGTATCACACATTCTCTAGAGCGATAGCAAATAGTTTGCTGATGGAGAGTATCTTACTGGAGCCCTAGACTCTCTGGTGGATATTCATACATGTGGAGTCTCGAAGCCTCCTCCTCGAAGAATGCTCCATCTTCAGAGTCTTCTTCATCTGATCTTCCACTATCCTCGAAGCTCCCACTGTTTTCGGACCCCTTACTCGTATCTAAGCTTCCACCTGGGCTCTAAGTGATTTTTGAACTCAACCCATGCTCTGCAACTATGTTATCATTCTCTGCAAGGTTCTCTGGAATGTCTACTAACACCACTTGACTCTTATGTATTAGATTCGTTAAGCTACTTGAATCTGTCGCAAACCTGGCTCCATGAATCGAGTCCATAAATGTAATATCTCTGCTTCGGATAACTTGGTGACTCTTCGTATCTTGAAATCTGTATTGCATTTCATCCGAGCCGCTGTGTATGAATGTACATTTCATGGCTTCTCCACAAACATATTTCACTTTTACAAATGAGTCACAACCAAATACCTTCAAGTGTGTGAGACTAGTATCCTTCCCTCGCCATTCCTCCTCTGGAATACGCGGCCTTATTGGAACGTAGGGTATGCGGTAGATTAAGTAGGTCGTACTAACTGAATCTGCTTATAACATCTTTGGAGCCTCTTCACGAATTCTCATGCTCTCTGCTCTGAATGTTCGGCCTAATCTTTCAGCAACACCAAAGTGTAGAGGTGTTTTCGGGACCATTTTTAGCATCACAGTCCCGTTCTCGACACAAAACTTAATCAGTCAGCTACTATACTCTCCACCATTATCAAACTTCAAACACTTACACCTGAAGGTTTGCATTATACCTATCGCAACTCCTACTGCAGTATTCGATAACAATATCATAGTAGTAGGATCCTCATATTAATGCAATATATGTAGGGCCACAGCCTTCTGTATGAACTTGCTCTAACCTCTCCAGTTTTCTTGTCTTTACTGACATTATAAAAGAAAGATTCTTCTGCTTCTCTAAACCACCTGGCTTACAAAAGTAGATATCTACCTTCCGTACATCTAGAACATTTTCTTTGAAAGCTAACATGCTCATACCAATCCTGCTCATATCACCAAGTCTCTGGTGTTACACAGCTATACTGCCACTACCATTAATAATTGTGTCAATCCCCTCGGGGTGTACCTCAACCATTTACAGGCTTCCACGGTTGTTCCTACGTGATACCACCAAACTACCTTTAGTAACCTTTCATTGCTGGTCTCTAAAGCCTACGTGGTAACCTTCCTCATCAAGCTAAGATTAACCTTCTCTTTAGGCTTGGAATGTACCTAACATCCTTTAGAGTCCAACTTGTACCAAAAGAAGTT
The DNA here is from genome assembly GCA_026074375.1 of Tanacetum coccineum. Classification (NCBI taxonomy): domain Eukaryota; kingdom Viridiplantae; phylum Streptophyta; class Magnoliopsida; order Asterales; family Asteraceae; genus Tanacetum; species Tanacetum coccineum. The sequence continues at coordinate 28,309 of BQNB010000043.1, forward strand.
TTGAGGACAACATCCCCAACGCCTGCAATGTCTAGAGTCTTGTCATCTGCTAAAGAACCTTACCGGAGCGTAGCTTGAACCTTTCTAACTCTTCTTTGTAATAGGTAGCATGAAACGATGCACCAGAATTCATAATACGATCCTCAATCGTATTCTCAATGCAACAAACCAATGCGTCATCAGATTCTCCACCTATCATGTTAACCTCCTTATCCCTGGAGGTTACAAGCTTCGAACACAGATTATGAAAGTGGCCCTTCTGGTTGCAATTCCAACACGTGATATTCTGCCTGTACTTTATCTCTCCTATCTTCCATGATTTTGACCTGAGTCTGTTCTGCTTCCTGCCCTCTGTCGTATCCTCTGCCCCTGTATCTGTCCTCTGCACTTAATAAATAATTTGTATATTCTCTGGATGTCTTTCGATGGATATCTTCAACAAAGAATCAAATCTCGAATCCCTTTGAACGTTAGCTTATTAGTTCTACACGAACCACTAACTGCTGTAATAGTGCTTGACCAACTTTAGGGCTATGAAGATAATAATAAAAAAAAATCCTTCATACCTGTAGGTTTGGCTTTTGCCAAAGGCTCCTAAAGATTCTTATGATATAGAGAGTCTTCGATCTACATCTTACAGAAACCGAAATCATAACCATCATACTGTCAATCTTTAACTTCCCGTCTTCTGCCTTTGTTTATCATAACCTGGCTCTTGATACCATTTTGTTAGGGTATATGACACCTGCACACACCTCTGTACAGACCTCTATACGGTATATAGCTTCTGCACACATCGCTCGAACACACAAAGAATACAAACAATGCTTACAAAAAGTAAATGCCGAATATAATCGACACAAGATATAACGTGGTATCCACGACTAGGATAGTCGTGGAATTCCACAGGATCAAACCAGAGAGATATTATTAAGCTCTGAGCTAAACTGCTCAGGCTCGTGCCAAACTGCACAATCATGCCAAAATGCACGACCCGTGCCAAACTGCACGCCCCGTGCTAAACTGCACGGGGTACAATACACACACGCACCCAGATCCTAGTTTACAATTACAATGAGAGGGGTATTTATAAGTGTGAAACCCATCTTCAGTTTACTTATTCTACCGATGTGGGATTGGGTTTGCACCCAGCAAAAAGTGCGATGACGCTCTTTGCTAAAACCTTATTAATCTTTTCAATTTTTCCTCCTTTAATTTTTCAATTAAATAACATGAAATTTTTTAGCTCTTTATTTTTCTTTTTTACTTTTCTTTGCTCTCATTTTACTTTCTATTTTCTTTACTAAGAACTCAAAAATACAATGTAAAGTATAGTAAAAAAATAGGAACATTCATATATTACAAATAAGAGTTAATTACTAAATGGTTCTTGTGGTTTGTCGGGTTTTTCACAAATGGTCCTTCGCTCGAAATTTTAGCGGATCTACTCCCCGTGGTTTTGACCCGTTACGGATTTGGTCCCTCTGACTAACTTTTGTTAGTTTTTTGTTATCTCCCATTTTAGGGATGGATAACTTTGTCCTTTCACTTTTGGCGGTCTTTTTAGTGCATAAGGCTTGATCCTTAAACCTACAGATTTCATTTTTTATCCCTAAACTACTAAATCTCATACACACCACCTAATCACAAACCCTAGTTTCTAGGATAGTAAAATCACGATTAAAACCCTAATTCAATCAGTGTATACCACAATGTTGTGTGAGTGGATGTTGCGTGAAGAGGGTGCAGACTTAAATACATACCATGATTACTGTAAGTGTTTTTACCACTCTTTTTAGTTGTTAATGATAGACCAATCATCATTTTTTTACTATGTCTATGAATAATCAAATTATTTGTACAGGAAATTTCCCAACTGTATTTTGTCTCAAGATAAACTATGGTAGTGCATTCAGAAAGCCTCCTAAGATACGTTACAAGGGTGGTAAGGTTAATTGGATTGATAATATTGATTCTGATGCGTTTTTTGTTAATGAGGTTAGTGACATAATGATAAAAATAGGTTATGATAATGTAGCTATGGAATTTTATTTTAAAGAACCTAACACTGAATTAAATAAGGGTCTAAGAAAATTAGTTATTGATAGTGATGTGTTGGAAATGTTGAAGTTTGTTTAAGTATAAGGTTATTGATCTTTATGTTGACCACTATGTTTGTAAGGAACCTATGAATGTTGACCACTATGTTTCTAAGGTCATTATTCTATATGACACTATCAATTTAGATAAGTTCCTAGACAATGATGTTGATGAGGTACTAGATGATGTAAGTGAGGATGAGTGGTTGCAGGAATCATTAAGAAAGCTCCCTCAATTCAGTCAATGTGGTGGTCAGTCTAGTAATAATGTGGACAATGTAGTTCAGGCTAGTAATAATGTGGCTAATGTAGTTCAGGCTAGTAACAATGTGGATAGTGTAGTTCAGGCTAGAAGGAATAGGAATGTGCACAATCTTGTAATCACTGAACATGTTGCTAACTAAGGAAATGCAGTTAGTAAGGATGAGTCTGAGAGTGAATATTGATCAGATAGTGACTTCATAGTTGATGAAGATAATTTGATACATGATGTAGATGTAGATATGCAAGATTTTAACAACATATATGCTAATTTTGAACGGATGGGTTGTGAAGAGTCTGTTGAGGAGATGAATGAAGTGTTTCATGTTGAAGAAGATATTGATTTTAAGGATTTTAAGGTGTTTCATGTTGAAGAAGAAATGGAAAACATATAAAAGGGAAAGCAAAAAGTGAAAGGACAAAGTTACCCATCCCTAAAATGGGAGATAACAAAAAAAAATAACGAAAGTTAGTCGGAGAGACCAAACCCGTAACGGGTCAAAACCACGGGGAGAAAACCCACTAAAATTTCGAGCGAGGGACCATTTGTGAAAAACTTGAACAACCACAGGGACCATTTAAGTGATTGGTGTGCTTTTGGTATAATATAAACAAATGATATTGAACATTCAAAACTGTAGACGCGTTTATATTGGTCACGGAGGACGTTTAAATATTGAAATAATTAAGTGAACACTTTAATAAGGGGTAGTAATTTGAGTCGGATTCGAGTTGGCGGGTTCGGGTTAACAGGTTGGCGGGTCAGAAAACCTCAACCCGAACCTGACCCATTTAAATAATCAGGTCAGCTATGTCAACCCTAACCTGTTTAAACATAACCCGAACCTGACTCATTTAGCCCATATAAATACTTGGGTTGGCAGGTTAAATAGGTTACACGGGTTGAATAGGTTAAACAGTTTTTAGGTTGACCCATTTAACCCGTTTTATATACAAAAGTTGACACATTACACGGGTTAAACAAGTTATATAGGTATGTGGGTCGACCCGTTTAACCCATTTAACCCGTATAATAAAATATACTCCCTCCGTCTCATAATTATTATCCACTATTGACTTTTGAAGTCTTTATTTTTCAACTTTGACCCTAAATTATTAATTTGGTGTTATATAATACTTGATGAAAATGATACCAATGAAAATACATTTAGAACACAATCCATTCATATATTTTTCATCAAGTTTTATATAACACAAAAAATAATAGTTAAGGTCAAAGTTGCAAAATAAAGACCTCAAAAGTCAACACTGGACTATAATTATAGGATGGAGGGAGTATATAATTTTTAATTTAAGGAAAAAATCTTAAACGGGTTGGCGGGTCGACCCGATTAATTTATTCCAAACCCGAATCTGGCATGTTTAATAAATAGGTTAGATGGGTTGACCAAAAATCGACCCGAAATCTATTTAGACTCGACTAAACCTGTTAATTTTCGCGTCGGTTTCAAGTCGGGTTTCATGTCAGGTCAGAAATTGCCACCCCTAAGGGGCCGTTTGGTTCACAGAATGTTTCTGAAGGAATTATAATCTTCAGAAAGAATTCTAATTTGATGTAATTGTAATTCAAAGAATTGAAATGTGTTGTAATTGTAATTGATGAAATATGTCGATGTGTTTGGTTGACTCGCAACGTAATGTAATTTAATTTTTTTTACTAAAACTTAAAAATAATAATAATTAAAATAATATAAATAATAATAATAATAATAAATAATAAAATAATAATAATAATTATTATTATTATAAGAAAAAATAATAATAAACTAACACATAATAATAATAAAAATAAATAATAATAAAATAAATAATAATAATAATAAAAATAAAAATAATAAAAATAATATTAATAATAATAATAATAGTAATAATAAAAATAGCAATAATAATAATAATAATAAAATATTAATAAATAATAATATTAATAATATAATAATAAATAAATAATATTAATAATACTAATAAAATAATAATAATATTAATAATAATAATAATAATAATAATAATAATAATAATAATAATAATAATAATAATAATAAATAATAATAATAATAATAATAATAATAATAATAATAATAATAATGATAATAATACAGAATAATAATAATAATATAAATAACAAATATTAATGTTCTACGATCGGGTTTGTTTCTATAAGGTTTTATTTATTTCTTCTTCGTACAGTTTATTTTTTGGGTTTTGTTTCGAGACTCGATTTGGTTCGGTTATATTGTTGTGGGTTTTTCTTCTTCCAAACCGTTGTAGGGTCTCGTTTGCTTCTTCCAAACAGGTTTAAGGTTGCGATTGCTGTTGTGGGTGTTTGGGTTTTCTCAGAGCTGATTTGATTTTAGTTTTTAGGGTTTTCGTTTTGACGCCCGATTTGGAATTCAGACACTGCGTGTGTTTTTATTCTTTAAAAATAGTTTTTAGTTTCTTCTCCAGACTCCCTTAAGGTATCGTTACTGTGGGTTTAGTTATGTGCTCGATTCGTTTGTTTTTGTTGGTTTCGAGTAGTTTTCGGGTTTTAGAAACAGGCTTTGTTGTCAACGTGGTGGTTTTGTTGGTGTTACGACATGGTTGATTATGTGGTGTTGCTGTGTTCATGATTGTTATCAGGCACCATGGGTTTGGTTTAGCTTTGCATGCATTCTGTTATAAAAGGGATTTTGCTATAAGGTGTTTTGGCAAGGTGGAGTTTTTTATTGGTCACTGTTATTAGATTGGTTATAAGGATATTGGGCTCTTGATTCCTTCATACATTTAGGTCCTTTTGCATAGGGTCTAGCGTTTGGTGTTCGCGTTTTGTTTCTGCTTTTCGCTTCTGTGAATGTTTTGACGTTTAAGATTGTGGTGGTAGTTTGTTCTGTTTTCTTGTGATGGTTGTCGTGCGCTTTCATTGCCCTTTTATAGGTCTTAGTGGTTGTTATGATGGTGGTGGAAATGGGCTTACCAAAACTTCGTTGATCACTCACCTTCGTGATCGTCATTGCAATGGTGATGCACATGTTATCACTAAACAATCTTTGACGACTAATTTTGTTGTTTTCGAAGGGACTGAGGTTACGTTTAAGCGCATGGGTCTTTGGTTATACAGAGTTTGTTTCAAGACGCATAATCTTCGTGCTAAGTGTCGACATGGCGATGGTTTTGATTTTGTGCCACCCCTAGATTGTGGTGATGGTGAGGTGAGGTTTGTGCTATATGACCTCACTAAACCACAAGCCCCTTCTTCTTCATTACAACTTGATCATATGGATGAATTGGTTCTTGATGAGCATGTTGGTTTCACCTTGCCTCTTCTTGACAAATTACTCTCTAAAGAGTTGCAAACGGTCAAATCTATCCCTCCCAAGTGTCTTTTGGGGTTCTCTCGGATCTTGAAAGGAGCTCTTGATAAGGTGATCGGCACGCCTCATGACATGTCTTGTTGGATTAGTTTGTTAGTCTTGCCTCTTTGACTCCTTAAAACCTTTTGCCCGAGGAGTAATATTGATTATAAGTCTGGTATTAAGCGTCAACACCAGGAAGAGAGTATTGCTAATACCATTCGATCTTGGGGTATTCCTGGTGGTAGTTTACAGCTTGTGAGAGAGGCTTTAGCTGAACCTTCCCCTTTATGGTCAAATATGGATGAGGAAAACCTTGACTTGGTTGAGCGAAATGTCAAGCAGTGTAAAAGGAAGATTTGTGATGGCCATTATACTGCAACAATCAGATTTATGTCTTCTTCTGGCGTTGCTCCTTATAATGATGTTACTCTTAAGGACTTAAAGGCTAAGCATCCTCTCAAACCTACCCCCTCCTTGCCACATATACATATTGATCACCATCAACTCATTGCATCTTCTGCTGTAGTTCTTGACATGATTAAGCGTTTTCCTCGTGGCACGTCTTCTAGACGGGATGGTCTGTATGCCCAACACCTCATGGATTGCTTAAGTGGTGTTGTTGTGGCTATTTCCGATGAGTTAGTCTCTTCTATCACCCAAGTTGTGTATCTATTTTTTGATGGGAAATGCCCAAATATGTTGGGTGAATATATTGTTAGTGCTCCTCTCACGTCGTTGGTCAAGCCTGGGAGTGGTATCCTTCCTATTGTTGTGGGTAGTATTTGGAAGCGTTTGGTTTCCAATGTTAGTGCTACTATGATTGGTCATTCCTTGGATGGTTATTTAAATGATCTACAATTTGGTGTTGGGGTATCAGGGGGAAGGGAGGCTATACTTCATGCAGTTAATTGGTGGATTTTGGATCGAGGAGATGATGTGAGCCTTTCGATGTTATTGGTTGATTTCAAAAATGCATTTAATTTGGTGGATCATGAGGTTGTGCTACACGAAGTTCGCATTTGTTGCCCTGCTATTTCATGTTGGGTGAAATTTTGCTACTCCTACCCAGCTAGATTATATTATGGGGAGCACACCTTAAGGTCGTATCAAGGTGTTCAACAAGGTGATCCTCTTGGACCTCTACTTTTTGCCCTAGTGTTACATCCTTTGGTATGTAAGATTAGAGACTCCTTTAACCTTTCCTTTCAGGCTTGGTATCTTGATGATGGCACTATTATTGGAGATACTTTGGTTGTGGGGGAGGTTTTAAAGGTAATTATAGAGGATGGACCTCGTCGTGGCTTGCATCTAAATGTTTATAATGTAGAAAACTAGAAGGGGGTGGGGGTTGAATAGTTTTACCGATTAAAATTTAAGTTTCAAAAATATAGATCAAGTTTGTGTGAAGTTAATGACATTGATTGGATCTACGAACTAAGAAATAAATAACAAGCATAAATAAAGTAAAGAAAGAGTTTAGGAAGATAGAACCGTGACACAAGTATTTATAGTGGTTCGGCTACAAGGACACCTTCCTTGCCCTATTCCACTCCCCGAGTTCCTAACTCGAGAGTTCGTAAACACTAGTCCATGATCTCCTTGTCCGACGGAGAAGCCTCACAACGTCGCTTACACTTTTTCCAGTACAAAGCTAAATACCAGGTTCTAACAAAGGTGAACAAACCCAATGTAATCAACTTTATTTTTACAAGAATGAAGGATGAAAGTATAATGACTAAATAAAGTACAAGATTCAGCAAGGTGATCTTGATAAGATGATGGAGACTAGCAAAAAGATAACTTGAGCTTGATCGTCTCGTATGCAATATCGGCAATTTATTCTAATAAGAGAATTATCTACAAATGATAAATGAGACAATGCTAGATCTTAAAATAAGAGAGATATATCAGATTGAGAGAGAGATGTAAGAAGAATGGGTGAGTAAAACATGAGAAATGACTTGCTATTTATAGGCAAAATCTTGCATTGTTCACCGGTTCTCGCGTTACCTACCTAGAAGGGTACCGGCTAGTGTAAACCCAGGGAACCGAGTAACTGACGTGGTGTAAACCCGAATTTTGAAGCCCCAAATCTACCAAAATCTTGTGTAATCTTCCAAGATTTTGTGTAATCTTGTAAGATTTGGTTAAGATATGGAATAATCATGTTGATGTCATGCATGATGTAAAAAGGTAAATATAATTTACATACCTTAAAAATAAAAGTCTAAGTAACTTTGTAAAATATGTATTCGTGATTTGTGAGTAATAAAAATGTTAGAAAGACTATTTGTATAAAACTTACATAATTTTATTTTCTACTTATAATGATTTTATGTTTGTTATTGACTGGCTGAGTTTACACTAAATATATATATAATATATATTAAAATATAAAATATATATCTAAGTGTAAAGATCAACACAATCAGTAATACCGAGAAGTAGTATAGAATGTTCCCGGGTCGTAAATCCCCAACGAGGCTGGAATGGTAAATCGATACGATCGAAGATTTGAGTTTGAAGGAAGGAATTGGTTTGGGAAGTTGAAAAAGTCAAATTAGATAATAACGGACTAAAACGTTTAAGAAAAACCTAGAAATTACGAAATTAAACTAGAAAACGAGAGCCCGAATCCCGAACAAAAGGGGGAAAACCTAAAATCTTTAAAAATAAGCCTACGAAGAAATTTTCGCTTCTAAACTACTCTATGGACCAAATAACGAAGAATGAAAAAGACTAGACCGAAAACGGAGTTCGTTTGACCCAAAAACGAGTCAAAACAAAATCCCGTACCCGGACCCGTTCTTTAAAAGATGAAAAGTTATAAAAATGACCCTACGAAAAATTTTATATTTTTCCTACAAACTAGATGACAAAAGAAAATTTTCTAAAAAAGCAAAATATTTTTTTGATAATTTTTGTATTTATTATGAATTTAATAAACTTTTAACTAAATTAAATTATAAAAAATATTAAACGTTATCTAAAAATTCTGAAAAATTTTCTAAAAACACTAGACACTGAAATAGTCCTACGAAAAAAAGACACAAATGAAGCTCGGACAAATAGCCAAAAAATAAGCATATTCCAGCGTATAGGCTTTATACTCAAAAAGTACAAATACATTTGCCCTTGAGTCTTTAACGAAAAAGACCCAATGGGCTCAGTGGTAGAGTGTTTGAAAAGGGGTTGGTAATCGAAGTCCACGGCCTCTTGTCTTTCCCCTTTTATTTTTATTTTTTAAACTCTAGGGTAGAAAGTGTAAGAAAAGAAACTAAAGGGTAGGCGGGGTAACTAGTAACAATTTACACTATAGTATAAACGGGTGCCCCTGAAGTTTAAGAAAAATACGAAACAAACCCTACGATTCAAGCTTATTTTTGGCTTATTTAAAAATTGAGAATTAGCAAAAACTTAAAACTACAAACTTATAAAAGAGCTTAATCTCTACAACTTTAATGAAAGCACTTTGGGCTTTTGACAAAAGAATAAGCATCTAGTTAACTGTTACAGAAAGTGAAGATTAACTAAGCTTTTTGGATTTTTGCTTATAGAGAGCTTATTACTTGATGAAACTTAAAACTAAAAGAAACTATGAAATGCTTAAGATGTGTTTTAAACGGATTTAAACTAAAATTAACCTAGTTTTAACAACTTTAGAAAGAAAATGAAGATGAAAAAGTGCAAGTTTTAATTAAACAGTTTTTGAACTTTTTTCAAATAAGCTAAAAAGCTTATTACTAAACTTTAGATGCTGAGATTTTGGAAATAAGCTACACTAACTATCTAAAATCAACCTAGATAAAAGGAATTTGCAAAGTTTCTAATGGAAATGAACAATTCAAAGTATAAGATGGCAAAATCTATACTGATATGAAGTGTTTTGCTGATGCAATTGGCTAGTCCACTAATGCAGGCTAAACTTCAAGTTTAAAACTCATGATCAAGTGACTAAATGCATTTCTTTAAAACTACTATCTAAATTTAACTAAACTTGTATCAAACAAATTTAAACTATAGAATGCTTTTTAGCAACTCTTGATCAAACATCTAATTACACTAAAACTGTTCTGGTGTAGGACTTGTCTTTTTGAGCTCTAAACTTTTGAATTTAACAATATAACTCTAAAAACCTTTGTAAAACTTTATAATATGCCTAAACTCAGCTGTGTAAAAGAATTTCACAAGAGAACTTTGACTTTAAGAGTCAAATTTAGTCTAATCCAAACACTCACTTAAATTGTCTGTCAAAACAAAATTGAGTTTAAAAGTTTATCTAAAAGCTAAAACTGCTTATTCTTTTTATCTACTCCTATTATATCCAGACTATTTAAGCTCTTTAAACACTAAAAAGCTAAGCTTATGAAAAGAAATAAGCTAGTTACTCTATGAAGCTATTATACTAATTATGACAAAAATGAAGATTTAGGAAACTAGATGAATTCTAACTACGAAAATTTAAATCAAAAGCATATTAAATCTAACTCAACAAGTCTAAACAGGATAAGGCACAAAGAAAGATAAGGTAATAAGCTAATTGAATTAAGCTGTGATTAACTAAATTGAATTTTAAAAACCAAAACCTGAAATTGATGGAGTCTCAGCACAAGAGGTCACTCTTGTAGAGTGAGTGACCTCAAATCAATCTCCTAAATGGCACCTTGCCTCTAGACCTCAATAAGCTAGATTTTAGCTTATTTCTCCTTTTGCTTCCAAAATGAACTCAAAACTTCTCAAGTAATCATGCTTTTGATGTAAATGAGTAACAATGAGTTAATGAATGTTTAAGAAACAATGTTTGACTAAAATTGAGCTTATGAACAGTAATAAGCTCAATTGAGCTTATTAAGAGCTTATTTGAGAAAAATTGCTTGAAATTGAAAACGAAGAGCAAGGAAACTTGAAAACTGAAATGATATTACTAAAAGGATTAAGTACAAGCTTAAAGAACAACAGTACAAGTAATGAAAGCTGAAAAAGAAAATGCTTGAAAGAAATGCTTAAAATTGAAGGAAATACAAAGCTGAAAATTAAAGACAAAAACAACAACTAAAAACTAACTCTCATTTCTTCTGTCTTCCTCTTCTTTTATAACTGAGGCTTGTGTTTGTTGTGTGAGAGCAAGACCAACAAAATCATCTAAACCGTCCTTTATGCCTTGGGGATTTGTGGGATTGCCAAATAGGATTAGGTTTTTTAGTGGAGGAGGAGGGGCGAGTGTGTCCATGGGGTTTTTGAGGTGCAGGGTAGAAGAGGGTTTGTAAACCCGTGATTTGGGTTGTGTTCAAAAAAGGCGGGAAAAGGTGTTGGGTATAACAGAGTTAGGGGAGACAGGGTACAAGTTTGGATAGTTGGCAAAGTTAGTCCCTCATGGTTTCTTATTTTATTGCACAATACGTCCTTATGGTTATATAACTTTGGGGACTTGGCAAAACAAGTCCCCAAGAGTTATATAACTCTTTGCGGGATTCGTCCTTGGGTGGTACAAGTATGGGGTGTTGGCAGAACTGCCCCCCATTTGTTTCTTTGAGTGAATTGCAAAATCGGCCCTTGTCTTCTTTTTTTCTCTTTTCTCTTATAAATATAAGTTTAAGGGTTTGGCAATTTCAACCCTTAAACTTATATTTCTTGATTTGATGACTTTTGGATTTGTCGGGGTTGACTTGGGTTGACTTTGACCTTGACCAGTTGACTTTTCTGTTGACTTTTTGACTTGATTGACTTTTCGGCTTCGATTTGGCTTTGTCTTTCACAGTCTTTTCCATTCCTAGTCCGGTTTTGTCGTTTTGGCTTTGTTTTTCGTCATTTTCTTAGTTATCCGTTCCTGCACAATACAATTAGCAAAACAAGCATATATTTGGCATTTTAAGTTCGTTTTTGGTTATTTTAGCTCGTTTTTAAAGGTAAAAGGTATGTGTAATTAAGCACATACCAGTTATCGACAAAACATAAGAGGATCGTAAAATAGAAATAAACGTTTTTACTGTTTATTTGTATTAACAATCTTCCCTTTTTTGTTGATGACAAAATATAAAATTATTGAAAGTAAAGAATAAAATGCATAAGTTTTAAATTGGAGTCTTTTACTTCCTTCTCTCCTTTTTTGTAGAAACAAAAAGAGTGTTGAAGAAAAACTAACAAGAGATGCAATGTAGTGAAACAAAATGCAATAAATATTGTGCAATGCAAGCACTATGAATGAAGATCGATCCGAAGAGAATCGAATGCAATGCTCCTCCTTGATGGAAGCTCCTCCTTTTTGAGGGTGTCAAGGAATCCAAATGAATTTGGTACTACAAAAATAGAATGTTAGTGATAGATAATAGAAATGTAAGCTCCTCCTTGCTTTGTGAGTACCTACAAGCAAATATGTTAAAATAAACAAGGAAAACAGGCTACTGTTTGTCCGATTCTGACGGGACCTTTTCAAAAAGGGTACCGCCCTTCGTATTTGAAGGGTACCGGGTCCTGCTAAAAAAAATTCAAGACTCGATTTTTGAGTTGGGTTAGTCCATACATAATCAAAGACATAATAATGAATAAGATGCATAAACACAAGGCACAACACATCTAAGACAATTATTGAACATGTAATCATTGTAATAAAAATAAACAACTATTTTAGTGACTTTATGTCACTTACAAAATAGGTAAAACTAAGAACAAGGAGATGTTCTCATTGAAACTAAAAATTAAACAAAATACAATTTTATTCTAGTAATCGTCACCAACATCCTAAGGAAAATTTTGGTGGGTATGAGTAGTGAGACGTTCGAGAATGTGATTGAGGATGAACCTCATTTCGTCGCGGAGGTCATTGACGATCACTTGTGTCCTTTGACAATGCTCATAAAACATCTCGTGAGTGAGCGGAGGTAAAGTGTAGGTGAGTTACCAATTTTAATTACATAAAGACCATTTTTCCTAATTCCTCTTCGTATGGTAATGCTGTCTTTAAGTATTTCACTACCAGTTTCGCTAAAAACTACTTTGCACTTTTTATCACATATTTGACCAGTGCTAAGCAAGTTGAAATTTAGATTATCTACATGACTAACATAATGAATAGTTAGGGAGTTGTGAGTAATCGTACCTTTGCCAATAATCTTGCTTTTTGCGTTACTCCCAAACACTACGTTACCTCCATCAATGGCTTCATAGGTAGAGAATAGATCTTTGTTACCCGTCATATACCTTGTACATCCACTATCTTTGATCCATTCATCCGGTTCCAATTTAACTTTTCGACATACCTAAAAGCATAAAAGAACTCAAGCATTTGGTCCCTAATATCTCATGGGTCCGTTAGCGTTATACATACCGTTTGGTTGGTTCATGTAAGGGAATGGTGGGTAAGGTCCCCAAGAGCCAAAGTTAGGTTGTTAAAAATGATATCCCTGATTTAGTGAATAGTTCCAACCTACTTGATGGTAGTCGCTTTTAGGGTATACGATGTTTGTTCTCCTAAGAGGTGTTTTAGGTCGTGTTTGGATTTTACTTTTTCCAACCCCTTGACCAAGTTTTAAAGCCGGTGGTTGTTTGGTATTTCCTATAGTAGTGCTAGGTGAAGTTTTCTTAGTTATTTGAACAAACTCGCTTCTATTTTGAAAAATAGGTTTTAAAGTATCACTAGCTGATATAGTGACCCGGTACCCTCCGCTAACACTAGTTGGTACCCTTTCAAAGGGTTCCGGGTGAGCCAGGTCCACAAAAGGCATTTTGGTACTTTCTTGGCCCATTTTTCTCGTTTTATCTTCGCTAGTTGAAGCTTTATGTTCTGTGAATCCAAGACCCTTTTTATCTTTTTGTAATCTTTGATTTTCAATCATTTCTTGCAAAAAATGGCTACTATTTTCAAATTTATCAAGTTTTGAGGAAAGTGAATCAACTTCTGAGCGAAGGTCGATACATGTTTTACACTCTTCACTAACTGCCTTATTTTTCTCCAGCTATTTTAGTCTTTCTTTAAGTTCACAAACCTCATTGTCTAGGGTTTCAGTTTTAATTTTTAAGTGCTTATTCTTGTTGATTATTCTAAGACTAATTTTACATAGCTTGTTATATTCGTTTTGCAAAGATTCGTCATCTAAAGAAGAACTACTATAATATAGAGTGTCGGAAAGTACCTCATTTGAGTCGTGTGCCATGAGACAAATTTCATCCTTCTTGGGTTCATCATTTTCATCACTATCACTCCAACACCCTCCAACAAATGCCTTTTGGTCATTGTAGGAGTGTTTGGGACAATCGCTTATGAAGTGATTTGGATCGCCACACTTGAAACACCTACGCTCTTCTTTCCTTTTCTTTTCTTCCTTTGCTCTCCGGAAGGACTTTTTGTCGTCGTGCGGTTGTCGAACGAATTTTCCTCTTCTTCTAAAAAACTTCTTGAAATCCCTTACCGCCATAGCATATTCCTCATCATCACTATCCGAACATGAGGCCTCTTCGTCACTTAACACTTTCTTAGCTTTTAGAGCCAATGGCTTGTATTTTTCTTTCTTATTTTTGGATGTCTCCGAGTCCTTCTCAAGCAATACTTCATTGACTTTCAAGTTACCGATGAGTTCATCAAGAAGTAGTGTTGACAAGTCCTTGGATTCTTCAATAGCCGTCACCTTTAGACGCCATTTTATTGGAAGAGCCCTCAAGAGTTTCCTAACATGATTACGACTTGAAAAAGATTCGTCAAGTGCTTTTAAAGATGTAATTATAGTATTAAATCTAGCAAATGCGCAATCAATAGTTTCATCGTCGAAAATCAAAAATGGTTCATATTGTTGAACAAATAAATCTATTTTATTATCATTTACTTGTTTATTACCTTGATGAGTGATTACAAGCGAATTCCAAATATCGTTAGCCGTTTTACACATAAAGATCCTTTCATATTCCTTTTTAGGCAAAGCGTTGTATAAAACTATTTTAGCCTTATCGTTTTAAAAAGCATCTTTTTATTATTATCTTTTAGTTTTTCATAAGGAATGATTTCCTCCTTACCTGTTTTTGTGTTTTTAGCAGTAGGCTTGTAATCACCATAAACGATAATATGCCAAAGATCAATATCTTTAGACTTCACATAAGTTTTAAATCTATTTTTCCAATAGATAAAACAATTAGCTTTAAAAAGAGGTGGTCTTTGCATAGATTGACCTTCTTTGTAGTTTTCTGAATTTCTTTGATCGTTTAAAGATTTAAAATACAATATATCTTAAAAACTTTAGTAACCTTGATCTTGATGCTAATTGTGGAAAACTAGAAGGGGGAGGGGTTGAATAGTTTTACCAATTAAAATTTAAGTTTCGAAAATATAGATCAAGTTTGTGTGAAGTTAATGATATTGATTGGATCTACGAACTAAGAAATAAATAACAAGCATAAATAAAGTAAAGAAAGATTTGGAGAAGATAGAAGCGTGACACAAGTATTTATAATGGTTTGGATACAAGAACACCTTCCTTGCCCTACTCCACTCCCTGAGTTCCCAACTCGAGAGTTCGTAAATACTAGTCCACAATCTCCTTGTCCGGCGGAGAAGCCTCATAACGTCGCTTACACTTTTTCCGGTACAAAACTAAATACCGGGTTCTAACAAAGGTGAACCAACCCAATGCAATCAACTTCCTTTTTACAAGAATGAATGATGAAAGTACAATGACTAAATGAAGTACAAGATTCAGCAATGTGATCTTGATAAGATGATGGAGACTGGCAACAAGATAACTTGAGCTTGATCGTCTCGTATGCAATATCGGCAATTTCTTCTAATAAGAGAATTACCTACAAATGATAAATGAGACAATGCTAGATATGAAAATAAGAGAGATATATCAGATTGAGAGAGAGATGTAAGAAGAATGGGTGAGTAAAACATGAGAAATGGCTTGCTATTTATAGGAAAATTCTTGCACTGTTAACCAGTTCTCGCGGTACCTTCCTAGAAGGGTACCGGCCAATGTAAACCCAGCAGATTGGGTAACTGACAGGGTAAATCCGAACTTTGAAGCCCAAATCTCCCAAAATCTTGTGTAATCTTCCAAGATTTTGTTTAATCTTGTAAGATTTGGTTAAGATATAGAAAGATCATGTTGATGTCATGCATGATGTAAAAAGGTAACTATAATTTAAATACCTTAAAAATAAAAGTCTAAGCAACTTTGTAAAATATGTATTTGTGATTTGTGATAGATAAAAATGTTAGAAAGACTATTTGTATAAAGCTTACTTAATTTTATTTTTCACTTATAATGATTTTATTTTTGTTATCGACAAAACATAAGAGGGTCGTAAAATAGAAATAAATGTTTTTACGGTTTATTTGTATTAACAGATAAAATTGAGGTTTTTTGGCCAAATGAGGACCCGAGAAGCAGGTTTGCGGGTGTTTTCCCGCCTAATATTGCCCGTCCCTTGCATGGTGTCAAACTACTAGGTGGGCCTACGAGTGCGGATTTTGATTTTAGTAGTAAGCTTGTGATGAAAAGGGTTGCTAAATCTTTTGAGCTTATGGATGTTGTTGCTAAGATTAATGACCCTCAGTGTGAGTTACTACTCCTGTGTGCTTGTGCATGTATATCCAAACTATATTTTTCCATACGCACATGTTCTCCCCGGGTCTTTGAGTGGGCTCAACGTTCTTTTGATGCGGCTCTTCGTTCCGCTCTAGAGCGTATTGTCACTGCTTCTGGTCCTCGATTTGGTGATTGGCAGTAGAGGCTCTCTACCTTACCCTTTGCATTTGGGGGTTTGGTGTATATTATGTATGTGATGTTTTGAACTATGCATTTCTTGCGTCTAAACTACAATCCGCTAGTTTGCAAGCTAAGCTGCTCCGACATTATGATATTGTTACTTCTGGGCCTGCTTTTTATAATGCCTTGAGTGCTTTTAATGCGAAAATGAAGATTGATCTTTTGAGTAATCCAAGTGAGGTCGCTGCCCCTAAACTCATGAAGAAACTGACAGATATATATATTTCACACGTGTTACTTAAACGGCTGAATCAACTTTTTCCCTATCTACTCAACAAATGGCATTATAGAAGTCTAAAATGGAGGACCATACTTCTGACTGGCTTAAGGTGGTTTCGATATCTGGGTTGGGACAGACTATGAACGGTAATACTTACCGGTGTGTGTTATGTTATCGGTTGGGTGTTCCCTTATTCTCTGTTCCGAAGCCGTGCTCAGCTTGCTCAAGGGTCTTTGCGGGGGATATTTATGGTGATCATGCTGTATCGTGTGCTGGTATTATTGGTATCAAACATTGACATAACATTATGTGTAATACCCTTGTCGAAATCTGTTTGCGGTCCGGGATTTCAGTTGGTAAAGAAGTTGATATTAGGCTTGATGGAGGGCAGGACAAACCCTTACGTCCAGCTGATATGTTTCTCTACTCGTGGGATGGAGGGCTTGATGTATGTGTGGATCTTATAGGTTCATCGCCCTGAACGCAAACTAGGATGATTGATTTTGTACTGGGACATACGGTGATTGAGGCTGCACAACGTAAACGCGTCACATATAAGGATAAGTGTGCAGATATTGGATATGGTTTTCTCCCATTCTCATTCTCTTCTTTTGGGGAACTTGAGAAAGCTGCAGTGATGAAGCGGATCCGAAAGTTCTTCGTGACTCAAGATATCGGGGCACGTACTGCTATTCATATTTTTAGTAGGATCAATTTTGCTATAGCTAGAGGAGTGGGAGCTCAGATAGTATCTCGGCTTTCCATTAATTTCTTGTAAATTCTATTAATTTCTAATGAAAGTGTTGACAGTAAAAAAAACGATAACAATAACAATAACAATACTGATGTTTTAAAGTATAAAAATTCTGAATTACAACGTAATTCAAAATTTTTCATCAAACTTCTTATGTAATCTGAATTCCCCCACTTGATGTAATTGTAGTGACTGAATTACAATTCCTTCTACTCTGCCAACCAAACACGATCACAATGTAATTCAGATTACAATTACAACGAACCAAATGCCCCATACTCTAATTGGTTCGCCAGCATAAACTACAATCTATTATAGTATTATCTCTAACTATCTGAGCTTAAGAAAATATGGACCTGATCTAGTAACTTAAATTGGGTATGGTCCATCAATTTGGGCCTAGCTAAAATGGGATCGATTACTCAAACTCTCAAACATTGCTTCTTAATTTTTATTTTTATTTGCATGAGAACTATAAGAAATGTGCAGAGACCTTCTTCGACAATACCATAATGTTAGTGTATACTATATATTTGAGTTTGATGAGATAAAACTTTGACAAAACTCTTAGCTAGTTACAACGGTAGTGGACATATGCATGAAAACTTTGTAAACAGAACTTCGATCTGTTATTAATTCTTTAACTAAGTCACTAGCAACTCTGAAAGCCACATCATGCATACGGTGTCGGCCAATCCCCAAATTAAAGTTAAAATACTCAATCCAAACACACCCAATCGGATTCGACTGTTTTATCTTTGGTCCCATTTTTAAATCTCTTTAAATTAACATAGGATGATTTTGTGGTATGTGAGAACAAGGGGCTACTTTGGCATGTATTAAAGGGTGTGGGCTAGCTCTATGAAAATTTTGATTGAAGGATGAATCAAGTGTTGAACTTTATGGAGACATTTGTGTGTGACCCATCCATGTGTGCACATGCACCCTTATCACCCCTATTTTCCAAAACCATTACAATTTGATCATCATAACTCACTCTTTTCCAACTTGTTTCTTTCAAATCATAAAAGAAAACCGTTTATACTATTGAAAATCTATCGACATATTTGTCACGACACGCCGAGAGAATCCTAAGCATATATATGGTTAAAACTTCAAACTTTAGATCGATAACCGACATTAACAAGTGAATGATTTTGTTTTCTACGTCGCTATTCGATGCTTTTATGTGGTTAGCAACTATAGAATTTCTAGAAAATTAATCTGGCTAGAACTATATCATATCATGGTAGCATGTGTCAAGGGTGCACAAGCTTGGTTTGCTTCCCACATTCGCATATAACATGCTAATTCCACGACTTGTGCAACCTTGTCTCCCTTCACTTTATCATATTGCCACCTAATAAGATTTGTGCTGAAAATGATACTTTGTTATTTAATGTTATATAATATTTTTATATTATTTTATTTGTAAGGATACAATATAATTATATATAATTTCAAGCATATTACCTTGACCTGCTAAAAAAATTATAACATAAACATTAAAATACACGATACATGAAGTCATGAAGACGTTTTTAAAATAGAATTATGGATATTTTCTTATCTTGGAGATGGTCTTTTAAGTACAATGAAGGAGTAATGTAGCATTAAGATCTTCTTATTTTAAAATCCCTCATGTTAACGTATTGTGAGATAGAATAATTTAGTGGATCTCAAATTTTACTTAATGATGCCTGTCTATTTACTTTAGTTTTATTTGATTGGTTCAATAAGACAAAACATGAGAAAAACTTTAAAAAATCATAATCCAAGTAAAAATTGGTTATGAATTGTTTTCCTTTTTGTTTTAAGGAATCAAGGTAATGATTAGACATATGTTAATAATTCACATGAATAAATTAAAAGTTCCTTACTTTATATGCATTTTGTTGTAAAGTTTAGTAATATATTTATATACTAATATTTTATTTTAAAGGAGAATTGCATATATATTATTTCAAAAACATAAAAATTGCATATATATCTTTTCAAAAATTGCATATATATCTAACTTAAACTACTAATTGCATATATATCATTTCTAAGCCTTTGTAATTAAATATATATCATTTCTAAACCTTCGTAATTGCATATATATCATTTCTAAACATTTAATATGTCATATATATCAAAATAGTTATTTACCAGAATTTAGAACTCTAAATAATGATAATTATAATTTTATAGATAGCAAAAACAAGTTTAAAGGCACGATATCCTGAGGTACAAAATGAACTATATAACAAAAAAAAATATATCAGAACAATATTTAACAAAAAAAAAAAGTCACCTTATCTAATATATAATATGAATGCATGAAATAAACTCATCATAGATATCATGATTGTTATATATGTATATAGATAAAGTATGTTTACAATTATAGGGTATAATATTACTACTAACAAGTTTGTAAATAAATAATAATAATTTTAAAACATAATTGTTTTTTTAATTATAGTTGTCATGTTTTTTAGAGTTGTAAATTTATATTAAATGGTTATTTGAATATATATAAGACGTATTTAAGGTTTGGAAAGGAAATATATGCAAGTATAAGTCTAAGTTGAATATATATGCAATTTTTAAATTTTTGGGAGGATGTATATGCAATTACAAGTTTAAGTTGGATATATATGTAATTTTTAGCTTTTAGATGAATATATATGCAATCCCCCCTATTTTTAATGTGATGTTATATCTTTTTAGAAATATTTCTAATTATCTTCGGTGCTGTTTGTTTATTAAGAACCTCTGAATCTAAATTTGATTTGTACATCTGAATATGAATCTGAGACGTAAATGTCTGAATCTGAATAAATAATATTATTGTAAAAAATGTATGAATGATATAAATACATAGCAATGTCATCCTTATGATACTTAAATGATTATAAACATTAAATTGAACAATTGAGTCATAAAACTAACACAACCAAGCAACGTAGAAATAAGATGTGTTAAAATAAAACATTCAAAGACATTTTGTCGCATTTTTATCTCGTAAATTAGTCGTATATTGTTGGTATGCTATATTTCCATGTTGTTAAACATCTTCACCACTTTTTAAACTATCACTATTAATTAATTTACAATTATAAGATAATAAAAAAAAGAGTAAAATATCTTAGAATATATTTAACATTGTCATGTAACAATTAAAATATTTTTGAAGGAAAAGAATTCAATTAATATGCCACTATTTGATTTAAAAAATTAATTATATATTATTATTGATTGAAAGAATCTTGTGTTAAGTTAAAGCATTTTATTTATCTTCATATTATCATATTTAACATTTTTTATTTAGAAAAAAAGTAAGGACGTAATTCTCTCTAAACGTATTTATACGAAAAGAAAAGACAAGAAAATATATAATATAGATGAAACAGAACCAACGAAAAAAAAGTAAAAAGTGAAGAAAAAAAAAGAAAAAAGTTAAAACATAGGTAGTAAGACATCTCCTTTATATTTTGTTGGTAAGAAGTTTTAATTTCTAACTGTCTCTGAACGAGAAAAAAAGAACAAAAACATTTAGGGCAAATTGCATAAAAATTTAGCCAACTTATTACTTTTTATAAAGTTGTGTAGTCAATTTTGTTTTTCCTATAAAATCATTTAGCTTTTAAATTTCGTCTATTGTATGTAGTGGGTGACTATTTTATCTTATGTTTTTTAACCAACTTGTTAACCGTTAATTCAAATGTGGGCAAAATATATACAATTGTCGGAATTCAAATGTTTAATGATTTTATAGGGAAAAAAAAGTTGACTACACAACTTTATAAAAAATGATAAGTTGACTATATTTTTATGCAATTTGTCCAAACATTTAATGACCAAAGTTTTTGACCGCGTCTGAATGAATCAGATTAATAAGCTGTTGAAAAGTATCTTTTTTTAAAAAACAAACACCAGCTTCCTAAAAGTACGTGGCTCCTTATTAATTGTTGGAAAAAAATGGTCTGCTTGTGAACAATGTAATCTGGAACAAGCATGTGCATTTTTGGGAGCATAAATCATTTCCCTCTTTGTTAATATGATATATTTCATTGTGAGTCACATATAGGTCGGAAACGCGCTAAGTTAGATTCTGAAAAAACTCGTGCT
>BQNB010000043.1:51931-114293 GCA_026074375.1 Tanacetum coccineum
ATGATCCGAGTTTTCATGAGCAACTTGACTCATTTCCAATCTAAACTCAAGCTCTAATGATTCGGCAAATACCTTTAAAATCCTTAAGGTTAGTGAATAACTAAAAATAAATGGTTCTACCTTATTGTTAACAGGTTACAGTAACTCTTGGTTTTTAACTTAGTAACTCAACTTCACAAACAAAGATAGATTTTAACTTCACAAACAAATGCTTTCTTATTCACTAACCATCTTTAGTTATTCACAAACAAAGCATTTTTAGTTAACTTCACAAACAGATAGATAGCTAGATTATAACCAAGGTTATAAATAGTGTGAGGCGTGGCGTGGCGGCATGGCAAGCTTCACACCTTAGGAGCCATGGCGAGTCATGACGTTTTTAAGGCATAACTTAAAGCTTTTCAAAATATGAAAATATTTATAAATTTATATATTTATATCATATTTCAAACATATTGAGTTTACAAAAAGTATCATACATAAGGAATAAAATCAAAAAACTATCTTTGCATGTAATCTTTTTCATTTCTATATAAAAAACTGATTTTTATTGAAATTGAATTCAAAAAAGCCTCCACGAATCACACCTTATCGTGTGGCTTGATCACTTTTTTTCACTTCGGTCAATCCTCCCGACATGAACTTAAATCTCTTCCTTTACACCGCCATTGTTCTATTGCTGTAGCGTGGAAGGTAAAGCCTCGCGCGCCCTTTTTTGCGATGAGCTTACGACTTCGCTATAGTATGCTTGCCTATTTCTAAGAACCTTTATAATAACCAAGGTTATGATAACTAGAAAATAAATGCTTCTACCTTATTAATTTTTATATAATTTGATTTTGAAGTTACTAAGTTTTAAACTGTCACAACTTTTTTAACTGTCACAACTAAGGATATGTTTGAAAAAAATAATTGTTATTGAAACTGGATATGAAGGTATAAATCAAGGTTTTCAAGATCGAGATCTTACTTATGATCGTTTTAGTCTTTGCAAGATCGTTATTGTAAGATTAGATCGGTATCTTAAGATCATACTATAATGTCATTTTCTTAATAATCTTTGTAATATAATACAAATCTACAAATTACTATATATCATTAACACAAAATTATATAAATGCTTCATAGAAATCTTGTCACAAATTATGATTATAAAATGTTTAAGAAGATTAACATGTTGTTTTTTAAATTCTACAAAACACAACCCATTAATTTGTAGTTTTTAGTTAGTGGTTCGAGAAAAGTAAGATTGGATCGTAGTAGATCTTCTTAAGATTCTATGGTCAAGATCGAGATCCTATAAGATCCTAAGCTTGCAAAGATCTTATGTAAGATCCAGATCGTTTTTGCTTTACATTATCGTAAAATCGTAAAATCTTAAGATTAAGATCGAGATCTTAACCAGTGACGGAGCCAGTAGGGGGGCTGGCGGGTGCTCGGCCCCCCTAACCGGCTCAGCTAGCCCACCTCTTAGTTGTTTATTATGATCGATAACATACACTTCATAAGGTAAAGTTTATTACTAAAGGTTTAGAAAAGCAGATGTTTCAGATCTGTTGTAATGAGGAAGACGACCAAGGGCATGTATTTGTTTATTAGTAGGCCAAAAAAAAAGCTTTTTCCTACCTGTTGTGACATATTTAGATTTAAAGTGTCATTTTAGCCCTTTTAATATTTAACACTTTACAAAGTTAACCCCTCTTTATATATGTTGTTTAAAATATTTGGTTGGAAATAAAACAATACATTTACTCCTTCCGTCCCATTTTTATTGTCCACATTTCTTTTTTGGGATGTCCCAATTTAATTGTCCACTACTAAAAATAGATAGGGAAGTTTGATAAAGTTTACTATATTACCCTTGTTTGAAATTATTATTACAAACTTTAAAGAAGACTTTAATTAATTAGCTAAGAGTAAAATTGTCATTCTGTCAAAAAATAAGAAAGGGAAAGCAGTAATAAATGCACTTTTCTTAAACTGTATGTTTTTTGTCGGGGGACAATAATTTTGGGACGGAGGAAGTAATTGACAAGAAAAACTTAAAAAATTACATACAATTTTTTGAAGTTCCATTCAACATCTTAAATATCTGTTATTATTTTTTATAAATGTACTAAATAAAATTCAATGTATGATAACATGAAACTCATCCTTTTTATCAATACTCAAAGTTACTGATTTATTAATTATAAGTTACGACTCGTAGTATAAACTTCGTAGTAAATAATTATGGCCCCCCTAACCAACTGGGTTAGCTCAGTTGGTTATCAAAGGTATCTTTAGGTGTGTGAGTTCCTCACAAATCTAGAGGTTGTGGGTTCAAGCTTCGCTAGAGGTATGTGTGAAATATATTGTGAGATATGTGATATATGTTGTGAAAAAAATTGCCGTTCTATAAAAAAATTGTGGCCCCCTTAACTCAAATTTCTGGCTCCGTCTCTGATCTTAACAACCATGCTATAAATAGATATGAAGATGGAAATTATAAAAACAAATTATTTTTAGAGTAAACTTCGAAATATATCCTCGTGGTTTACCGCCCAATTCATTAACAAATATATTTTTTTTAAAAAGAGATTTGTGTGTGTTTTTGGTAGGGCTGAGCATCGGGCCAAAACCGACCCGTCCCGACTCAAACCGAAACCGAATAAACTCGAAATGCAGGACCGAAACCGAACCGATTAGTACTCTGTCGGTTTCGGTATTAGTCGGGCAAATTCGGGATCGGTTTCGGTATTGGGCTATCAGGCCCGAAATTTCAAAATAGCAACAAAAAAATTGTCACAGTAGCTGCTCCAAACACAAGTTAGAGCATATGCAAATCCAAATTCAATCCAAATTCAACTTACAGTAGCAACAAATTAAATCCAAATCCATTACAGTAGCAACAAAAAAATCCAACAAATATTACAACAAACCAAATTCAATCATGCTTCAACATTCTTCTCTTTTCCTTGAGTTTGTTCTCCCTTTTGTTTGTCTAACCCCTCTTGAATTTCTAGAAAAACATAACAAACGATGAAACGAATTAAAAATCTATAATCACAATAAAAAACTATGTATGAGTTATCGAGTTTACCTTTAGCAAGCTCGTCGTCTTTCATCAAATCTTCCAACGTATCCATAGTGATATTTCTACTTGATGTACAAATCCAATCTTGCGTGCATACCAAAGCCTCTACAATGTTTGGCGCTAAAGAATTCCTATACGGGTCCAAAACGCGACCGCTCGAGCTAAAGGCAGATTCGGAAGCAACAGTGGATACTTGGATGCACAAGATATCTAAAACAATGACAGTAGCAAGATATCTAAAACAAAGACACCAAGTAGCAGTTAGTTTGTATGCCAATTTTGTTTACTTTGTTATGACAGTAGCAAAAAAAAGACACCAACTAGCAAAAAAAAAATCTAATTACCTTTCGCCATCCTTGATACGATTGGAAATCGTGGACTATTTATCTTCCACCAAGTAAGTATGTCGAAGTCTTCGTCATCCTCTAGCTCTAGACGCGGTTCTTTAAGATATTTTTTCAACTCGTCTTCACACTCGCTCAACTTATTTCCAACTTTATCTTTAAACGAATTTATGAAAGCATTGCCACGACGACTTCTTGAGCTAGTAATTTTATTAGACATTGATCTCGGTAAGTCACTTGATGTGCTTGTGTTAGCCTCAATTTATTGAGTCGAACAAGGAAGTTCGGTCACTCTATGATGGAGCTTCGGTCTTTAATTAGTTAACGTTGTAATAGGAAAGTATCAGGAATCAGGCTCGATAGTTAATCTAATATTGTATATGTTTCGGGTTTAATCCCAAGCAAAACCCGAGCCCGGGTCCTATTTAAATATCCCGCGCGTCACTTTTACGTGTCGGGGTATATAAGGAACTTTTCCACTTGGAAAAGTTAGTTCAAAATATCTAATAATATCTTTTCACTTTCTCTCTTATTTCTCTCTCCTCTTTCTCTCTCTAAACAACTCAATCTTTCTCCTTTCTAGTTTCGATTCGTGTTTAAATATATGAAGTGAAGTGATAACGGGATCCTACAACCACCTTAGGTGAGTATGCCACCTGACGGGATAATGGCATATGGGGAAATCTATAAGACGTTTTCTCCATTACCCACATCATATCACCTGACTATGTCAGGGAGAAGAATAAATCAAATCTTTCCACTTCCCTTAAGGAAATTTCCTTAAAATCAGGAAGTGGTGTGACTAGTAGGGTGGCCTCATCAATAACCGGTGTTGACTTAGTGGGGTCCAGGCTACACAAATCCTCAAAATCATCATCAAAAATTTTGTTATCAATTATTAGTGAATAGTTCTCATCGAAGTTAAATAAAGGATTTGATATAGTCACATCAAAAGATCTAGAAATGAAATCATCATTACCTAAAGGTACTTCAAACATTCTTGGGTCTGGAACAGGGTCAATGGTTTCTAAATCACTAGGATTAAAGTCAATTTCCCTATCCCCCGTTGAGAGGGTGTCTAAATGCTCTCCAAAAGGTAAGTCGATATCTACTTTTGCATCTCCCAAAACATCATTGCTAGGAAAAGGTGGTGAATCAATGGGCATACTACACTCTAAATCAGTACTAACCAATGTCACCTCAGACTCCCTTGGGTTTGGGACAAGATCATCAACACTAGACTTTAAGAATTCGTCATTTTCCCTTGCGGGAGTAGTGCTAATAACCTCATCCCCCATTAAGAGGGTGTCTAAAGGTTCCTCAGTGAGTGAATCGATCTTCATATCTCCCTCGTCACTCCCCTCAAGATCATATAAGTCAACAGGAGGATCATGGTTTGAATTTCGAAGGCCCAGCATCTCCTTAAAATGGTTCATTTTAGCTTGCAATTCTTCAATTTTAACTTGATTTAAGTTAAATTGTTCTTAATTCATATTAAATTGCTTAGTCACGTGATTGATCCATTCTGTTCAATTTAACTCGCTATGGGGGAGCGGCTGAGGGGTGTGAACTATGAAGGTTGGTCAACACCGGATGAGTCACGATTGTCATAAGGAGCGTGCTCATAGAACACGTTACCCGTCTGACAATCAGATCCATAATGGGGACCTCCACAATGCTCACACACAATAATATTGTTGTGGCGGACAAGGGGCATAATATGTCTCCATCTGATGGTGTAGGGTTGGTAGAAGAAGTCGGGTGTTTCATTGTAAGAATAGAGATTTTGGTCATAGACAAACCCGTTTCCCAAATCTATACAACTAGGGAAATTGCCACCATTTTGAGGACCCCCACACCATTCACAACCAAATAGGTAAGACGGAGACATATAGAAGAATTAAACGGATATAGAGGATAAGAGAATGAGAATTAAACGGTTAAGAGGTAGAAGAAGATTTTTATTTTGGATTTTTTAAAGATAATAAAAGTAAAATATTTTTGGTATTTTTAATATAATATATAATAAGAAAGAAAATATTTTTGGATTTTTTATTGATATTATATTTTTGCGTTTTTATGTTTTTAGATACGAAAATAAACTTTCAAGAGAAAGGATCTTCAAGGCACTAACTCGAAACACAACGTAAAAATCGTACAAATCTCCCCGGCAACGGCGCCAAAAACTAATTCGTCCGTAAAGACTAGTCGGTAATAGTATAAGTATTTCTCGTAAGATGTAAGAATTACTTTAGGAAAAGTAATAATTAATCTTTCGGAGTCGTATCCACGGCGATATTTGAATTTGAGATTTACGTTAATGTTTTTCGTTTGATGCTTGATTGCCAATTGTTTTTGGTTTGGTTTTTAAAACTAATTTAATATTAAAGATACTATTTTAAAGATTACTAAAAATTATAGTAATTAATTTAACTAACAAAATTAAGCTAAGAGATCTAAAATATATAATAAACGAATATGCTTGTCAAGTGACACGAAAAGATCATTAAGTGTGAAAAATGGTTTTAATTGACGAATTAACACCCGTAAAAATATTATTTTCTCACAACGTTGGTTTATTTTGAAAACGATATTTTATATTGGTATTAATTACTAGATTTGATGTTTGATTATTATTCTGGATTTGCCCTTCAAATAATCAAATAAGAAATCTAAATAATCCGAAAATTATTAATCAACAATCCCTTTTTAATTTCCACACTAAATTCACTTGTCACAACTCACTTAACAAGCATATATAAAACTACTCACTACTCATGCAACAAAACTAGCATTGACAACCATAAGCATATTAACTAAACTACAAATTTAACTACGATTACTACGGATCGAAATCGGAAAGAAAGTAGAACCCGTTTTGTCAAAATGAGACGAATTAAACCACCCGATCTTATAAACTAGATAGACATTAAAGTTTATAACTTTATTTATATAACTAATTAGCTAGTAAAGTTTTGAGCTTTATTCACTAATTAGCTAAATATATAAAAGCTTAAAACTTTAGTATTAAAACAAGCTTATAAGACCCATAAGCTCCTCGCCTAAGTGTTGGAACGGTTTTATCAACATTAAAACACAAAAGGTTAAGATGAACAAGATAATAATAAGCTACTTGAAAAAGCTAAGAACTTTAAGCTAGAAATAAGCTAGAGATGATAAAAACTACAACTTTATTATTAATAAATCTAAATCCTCCCGAAACTAAGATGTTCTCTTCGAAAAGTAAACGCGGATTGGGAATACTTAAGGATTAGATCTAATAACAATAAGCTAATATGAAAGAAAGCTACAAACTTTAAGCTATAAAAAGAAACTAGATCGAAAACAATAAGCTTTTATTTATAAATCTAAATCTACCCGAAACCAAGTTGTTCTTCTTCAAAAAGTGAACGGGAATCGGGTATATTTAAGGATTAGATCTTAAACAAAAATCTATTTGAAAAAGTTACAAACTTTAAGCTAAAACAAATGATAAAAAGACAAACTTGGAAAGTAAGCAATTGAAATAAGCTAAAAGGGCTTATTCGAAAAGCTTCTAAACCGAAATAATATGAGAAATAAGCTAAATCAAATAAGCTATGAAAAACTTATCCGAATAATAAGCTATATTTCAATAAACCAAAAATAAGCTATATGAATAAGCTTAAAACAAATAAGCTAGAAAAAGAAAAGATAAAGGAATAAACAAAAGTAAAAAGCATCAAGTAATACCAACCTTGAAAATAAGCATCTTCATTAATTAAAATACACCAATACAATAAGTTGAGAGAATAAGCTAAAAGCTTTTACAATAAGCTAGACTAAATAAGCTAAAACTACACTACTCCTACTCCTAAAACTAATACTACTATGTGAAAATTGAAATGAAAACACCTACTAAATAATGCCTTCAAATGCTGGAAGAGAGGCTGCTTAAATAGCCCAAACAATGCAGGGGTACATCCATAATTTCACCTCAAAATGCGTCATTTTCCACCTAATAGATTCCTTTTTGAGCCATTGATTGGCTGCCACCTGCCCCATCTTCTAGAACCTCGTACTGCATTCATTGCTAATCATTGGCTCGGATCCCGAGCCAATGTCTGAACCTCGGACTGCGCCCAATGATTGCCTCGAACTGCCTCGGATTCGCTTCATCGTACTGACCACTCATTAATTGCCTCAGATCCCGAACCAATCATTGCCTCGTCAAAGCAACCTCGGACTGACCACCCTACACCTCTGACGCGTTTTGGACACGTGTCACCTCCTGATTGGTTTCATACCTCGTACCTGCCACCTCGGACTAACAGCCGCCACCTGCACAGTAATCATGTTAGACTGCCATATGGCAGGCTGTCATTGGACAACCGTCGCCACATGTCAGAAGGTGGGACCCACGTGCCACATCATTGCTGACGTGGCAGCCACGTGGCGTACATGTGGCGCGACGTGGAATATCAAAACTGGCCATGGCCCGAGTCGAACCTACGACCTCCTGAGTAAGAACTCAAGGGAAAACACAAGTCCAACTGAGCTAAAGCAGCGTTCATACTAGTATATGCATAAAATCATATAAGGGTTATTTGGTCTGGTCCGGTTCTTTATTAATAAAAGGTTCGAATAAGAATTGGACCGGTCCATAAAACGTTATTTGGACCGGTTCAAAAAGTGAGAAAGGTACCGATGGATTCGTAATTTCGTGCTCTTTCCAATTGAATGCTCGAGGAATTTTATGACTTTGTTTGAATCTCAAAAAACGTGAAAACGTCGTCGAAAATCACCGTTTTTGCATTGTTTTCAATCCTTTGTGCCTGCAAGACGTAATAACATAAACCAAACATATTTGCAATATAATCACTCATATTTTATGGTTATTAGTCCATTTTAGAGTGTTTTCCGGGGCTAAAATGATGTGTGTTTAAGCACACATCATGATCGTGATATCCATATCAATTCACGCCCCGGTTGCCTATTCTGACAGGACCCTATTTGGGGGTTTAATAGTTTTTAGTTCAACAGGGATAAGTTGACTAATATCCTGGCTCTAGTTAAATGCTATCATGAATAAGGTAGTTATAAAGGCTATTCTCAGAAGTCTTGTGAAGCACATGAATGAGAGGTGTTGTCAAAATAGAATTTGTTCCTCTACGTGTTTATGGAGTTAGATACTATTGGGCCCCTCATTGAATTGATCAGATGTTTGCATGGCCATGCCCAAAGTGTAGTCAAGATGAATCTTGATTATGTTTGGTAATCTTGTTTAATATCTATAACGAGAAACAAAACAGTTACATTATAGAATGACTTTGATCCACATCCATTTTTAACATTGTATCTGTAGCAAAAGGATGATTAAGAATAAACCATTTGTTAGCCTAAAAATATTAAGTCGAACAAAGAAAGTCACGTTCATTCTAGATATAGTCAGTCTTTATGTCTTATGTAACTTTGTAAGAAATGTAATAGAATAGTAATGGACTCGGGCTCAAGAGTTAAGCTAATATTAAAGATTATGGGTCAAAAGCCCAAACAAATCCGAGTCTGGCCCATCCTCTCCTTATGTTAGATTACTTAGGTCTCTTAGGAATCATCTAGCATTCAGTCTCCTCATTTTCTTTCTAACTTTCTCTCTCTAAACCCTCTTTTTTCCATTAATTATATGGTATGTCATATGTTATTATGACTTAGTGTTAGGACAAGTGGTATCAATCGCCCAGGGTAGATATAGTTGTGTTTGGTTCGTGTTTTCTTACAAGTTATTGGTCGAAAAATAGGAGTGTTTGGTTCGTGCTTATTTTTGTCTAAAAACATGTTATAGAGCCTTTTAATCCTCAAATATATTTGTTTTAGGTTTATAAAGGTTTCACAAATTGTTTCTATAAAAATACAATCAAAAAATATTTATTTTAGGGTTTTTAAATGGGTTTGTTCGCAACTTTTGGTGTCTAGGAACAAGCTCAAGAAATCGATTTTAAGTGTGCATGATTGATAAAGTTTGCATTTTTATGATAGATCTAGGTGTTTACTACAAGTTTACATAAAAATATTAGATTGAAACACGTTAAAAAGAGGTTTTTAGAGTCATTTTTGCAAAAAAATCAAGTAGGAAAAACACCTAATTCGGTACGAGCCTCATTCATAGGACCTCATTCACAGTACCTCGTTCATAACACCTCATTCTTAGCACCTCATTTATAGCACCTCATTCATAGCACCTCATTCATAACACCGAATTCATAGTACCTCATTCATAGTACCTCATTCATAACACCGAATTCATAATACCGAATTCATAGCGCCGAACTCAAAATACTGAATTCGTCATCATTTTAACCCCTTAACGTCAACATACTTTCATTGTTAGTCCTTCATTAACAAATACTTTCACCGTTAGTCCAAAGTTAACAAGGAATCTGACGACCGTTATCAAGGACTCAAATCACAAAACAACAATAAAAAACCACAACACTTCTTTATCTACTCAAGATCCTCAATTCATTTCACACATCAGATTTAATGGAAAAGAAAGATACTTCTTTGTGTTCGGATTCAGAAGAACAATAGATACAATGAATGCAAAAGCAAGCAAGGATTATGAAAGAGAGTTCCTTTTACAATTTCAATGCACTCAAAAAAACTGTCAACGTCTATCCAACTTAGATCTATATGGATATCCCATAGACCGTGGATTTAAACGAGAATTTGAACGTCTCTGTGGTGAAGAGCATACACTTTCACTTCAATGCTTTTCCATAATATGGATAATCTAGAAAAGTAACTCAACAAAGGAATACTTCACGAGAAGGATTCCAAGTCTGTCTTAAGTGTGATCAAAGCGTGGTTTGAAAAGTTCTTTCATTCAGAGTTATTAAAGCCTTCAAATTACGATGGTCGAGAAGTAAGAAAGATATTCAAATAATACACTCAAATGGATGCTCAATATTTCAAAGAAATGATAATACGCAACATGGAGTTCATTAAGAATGATATGGATGAAATAATATTTCACGATCAAAAGACTGAGAAATGGTTGAATGAAAGGAAGTTGCAGATTCAAGAGTGCAAGGTTCAAAAGGCTAAAGCATTCATTGCTAGTTTGATTTACACGAAAAGCAATAGGACGGTATCAGGTAAAGGGAATGAAAGCAGCAGTTCTGCAGCAAGACAGGGTATGGTAACAAATCAGAGAATCAAAGCAATAAATCTGGGAATAAAAGTAGTAGGTCAGGTGATGTGTTTCAAAAGCTTTAAATTTATAAGACTGAAATTACCGGTTATTAAATGGAAACACACGGGTAAAGTATAACCCACGTATGTAGTATAATATTTCAGGTAAGACCAGGTCGTTCCAAGGGATTGGTATTCTTAACAAGTAAACAATTTTGCAAACAAGCTATCTTTAAGATTTGTCCTGAATCTAAAGATAAACGGTAAGGTAAATTTCAAGATTAAAAACGATGTTTATTTGGGAGACAAGAGAAAAGAAGGATAAACTTGGAGTGATAACGAGTTCGTGAATTTTAGCATAATCAAATGAATAAACGTGTAGTTTACTTAAAAGATTATCTATTTAGCATAATGAAGAATCCTTTCGGCCTTTAATCTTAATTATAAAAAATGCTTTTAAGTCCGATTCGCGTTTGGAAATAACAAATATAAACTTGCTCAACCAAGTTCGTTAGACATGAGGGTGAGCGTTAAACATTTTTATACTTGGGAAAATGATCATTTTGTTAGCCAATCCTCCTAAGGCTAACACCGAGTTGTCAAAGATAAACAAACTCGAAATTCAACACTAAGTCGGAGTCTTTCGACCTATATCCGAGTTGAGTGGGGAATCAAATGATGATTAAGGATG
Source organism: Tanacetum coccineum (assembly GCA_026074375.1). NCBI lineage: Eukaryota > Viridiplantae > Streptophyta > Magnoliopsida > Asterales > Asteraceae > Tanacetum > Tanacetum coccineum. The sequence continues at coordinate 63,213 of BQNB010000043.1, forward strand.
CAAGGATAAAAACATCAAGTTTATATTTACTATTTACCAAAAATCATTAGTTATCCAAGTTTAATCTCCATTCATAAGTCCCAAATAAACATGATAAAACTACTCCATATTGATGCGGTCGTCGTAGGACTTCAACAAGAAGTTTTATAACTCCCTAGGCAGAGCACCTAACCGTTGTAGTGTAGTATAGGCAAGACTCGGAGGTTGTTATCGTTCTCTAAAGGAATAGGTTGGGAAGGCTCGAACAGAATCTAACAAAGGTCTACGGGGTTGAGAGAAGATTCTTTTTTTATTTTTATTTTATAGAAAGCAGGTAAAATCATGGTTTGAGAGGTTGGTTTGATTAAACTAATAATTAATAAAATAAATCTAAACAACTTTGGTGATAACTTATATGATAAACAAACGTATTTACTTAATCATGCATTACTCCTCATATTGTTTCTCCTAATCATGTTGCTTTGTCACACTCGTGATGATCTGTGTAAGTATTTCCTAAGTCATGAACGAATTACACGAACTCGCCGTTTATTTAATATTATGTTAAGGTAACGCACAAGTAAGGTAGTATGAAGAATGTTACAAGGCCCTTAAGAGTATATTAAAAGCAATTAAAATATCTTAAGAGGGATCAACCATATTAGGGGTAAGGTAGTATGAAGACTGTTACCGATGGTATCCTTTCTACACGCTCGCGTTTCCCTAGACGTCTATGCCAATTTAATATCTTATTGCTAGTTTTCTAAAGCCTAACGCGCACATCCATCACAAGAAGCAACATTAAAAGGATCTATAATCTAAGTTTCATGCAATCATAAGTAAACACTAAAGGATCTAGCGTAGCATGTTAAGCACAAGAGAAGAACAAGAATTAATCAAACAACACATAGACATATTGAAAGATTAAAGGGATAGATGAACTTCACTTGATTAAAACATGGAATAAAAATTGTTACAATAGGGTTTTGAGGCCCTAAAGACGGTCTAAAAAGCTGCCAAAATAGAATACAAAAGTTAGGGTTCGTCTCCCAAAAGTTACACACTAAAAACCCTAAAATTGGTTTTGTATATATAGGAAAAGCGTCGGGACGGCGTCGTGTTGTAATCGTGACGCCGTCGCCAAGTGGAATCTTCTAAAGCCACTTTAAGTCGGCTACGTCCTGACGCCGTCGCCAAATCCATGACGCTGTCACTTTGAAAATCCTGACGCCGTCGCTTAGTAATCGTGACGCTGTCTCCACGCTCTGTATGCATAATTCTTCAAGATAATTGGTGTAGAGTCGTAGTCTTGTTTGTTTCTTCTTCAAATGAGCCCAAGTCATGTGTATTTCCTCCAAAGGTCATCCAAGTGCAAAAAACGTAAAAACAAACAATTAAGCACATAATCTGGGTATATTTGCATGATTTAGGGGGTTATATGACCCCGAAATAGTGTATAAAATGACACATCATCAAATACCCCTACACTTAGGATTTGCTTGTCCTCAAGCAAATAGGCTTTTCTACCTAGACAATAGCAATATTGGGGGCATTTAACCTACTCTTTAAAAATAGTTTACGACACAACCTTCTAGACCTCGTAATTAAAAGCACATAAAGTATATACTAGCACCTCACATAAGTGTTTGGGATTCTCGCTTTCTCTCGGGTGTATAATAAATTATAACAACTACGAGAAACGGAAAATTAACACTTATTACCTGTCATATCATATAAATTTTCATAGGCTTGGTAAAGGATCAAACCTCCATCGCTAGGCGCAAGTATTAATCATTACTATCAAAGAGGTCTTTTAAAGGGTTGTGGGGTGTAGGTGTAAGATAACATTAATGGAAACAGAAACGGATGGGATACATTTGGGGAGTGACTTTTTGGTGAATTTGGGGTGAAAGGGTTAGCTAATTATTTATACGAATACATGTTGGTTGGGTTGCTAAGCCAAAGAATCGGACAAAGATATACAAACTCTACAAAACTCTACATCAATATCTTTTCTTTTTCTTTTCTATTTTTCTCTTTCTTTTTTTGAATAACATAATACATCACTTGAGGCTTATAGATGTACCCCTACACTTGAGTTTTAGAACTCATAATTACAATTTAACTAATGACCCGAATTGAGGTGGATCAACATAACATGGAGATCATTTGACAAACACATAGGGGTATTGATTTAACTTTTCTTCCCCATTCTTTCGCGAAATAAATACTACCATGAATTCTAATCGTCCCAAAACTATATTTACAAGGATAAAGACTTAGAAACTGTGTACTCAATAATTAACTTAAGTTAAAACAATAATGTACTAAAGGTGAGCACATACAAGGTAGGCTAAGGCGATTTGGGTGTAACAATTAGTTCAAGGGTTAACAATGCTCTTCATTAATAGTCCGGCTTAACTAGAAAATTATGAGAATCGTGAAAAGGATAGGCTCGGAGGGTTTCACTAGGGGAGTCTTGCACTAAAAATGAGCGCGAAGCACAGGTGTGGGATAGTTATATAGTCGGTGTAACCATAATAATAATTACGGGTTTAAAACATAGGTTAATCCTAGTGCCTCTTATCATTTAGCAAATCCTAATACTCACTATGCAGTCTCAAGATGCATCACAAAAACAAGTTCTAGAATTTAATACACTATCGGTACACTCATATAATTTGATACCGATACCAATGCTCCAGAAAAGGCGACAAAGACCATATGTACACATCTGTAATGACGGAATAGACACATATGACTGCATTCGAACCTTAACTCGAACAAGATAAAGGTATAAACTATCTTGGGTGTCAAAAATGGATACCCGAATTCCTATAGATCTAAAGGCGAACCTCACATTTTTTGGGTGAAATTCTGATGGTTTTTGTGCTGGTCATATAAATTCCTATCCATGAGACGCAATTAATACTCGGTTTTCGTCGGTATGTGTCATAAAATTCTTTAAAATTTTGGTTAAAATTACCTTTTATGTTATGTTTTGATATATTACCCATAATTTTAAGGACAAAGCAAATGGCAGTTGAAATAGTTTTTAAGGCTTATGTCCTCCTACATTTAAGTTGAACATTGTCCCTAATGTTCTTTAGAAGTACCCGTAAAACGAATAAAGGGAAAAGAAAACAAGTAAAAAGAAACTAGTACTCCCCTGGTTTGCTCAATAATGGAGAAGAAACATGCGATAACTGGTTAAATCGTCCTCCAAAAATCATCTAATGAAACTTCCTAAGAACTTCCAAGATTCTTCTCATCAAATATAACTTGTAAATCAAAGACAAAGACAACTACACCAAGCGTAAAATTGGCGGAATAATGATATATACAACGAAACTTTAGGGTTGACTTTATGAAAGCAGTAAAGATAGGATGAAAGTGATGATGTAATCATAGGTTTCTGCAGGTTTACAAGATAATTACAAATTTTAGATATAGCACAATCTATTTTTCGAAAATAGTTGAAAGTTTTTGAATTTTTAGATGGTTGGGGACGTGATGCCGTCAGGAATAAATGAGACGCCGTCTCCAGTCACTGTGAAGATTTCTTCTTCGTTTTTCTTGAAAAATTTCCTGCACGCAATTTTATTAGTTAAATCCTGTGTAAAATACTGCATAAAACCTGAGATTAATTATTACAATCATATGACTCGAAACTGACGTGAATTAATCTAAACAATTTATTTTATATGTTTGAATTAGTTCTTATAAACTGGATATTTTCCCTTACACTTATTTTATGCAAAATACCTTTGATTGTCAATAAGACGAAGTTAAAAACAAAACAAAGCATGATTACAAAAATAATTCAAACATAAAAAGAATAAACGAGAAGAATTAAAACACAAGACACTCGCTGAGCTAACAGATAATAGATTAAAGCAAATAACCAGGATAAAAGTTCAAACATCTAAATCCTAAACTATTACAAGCCATAATTGTTCAACGACAAAAGTAATTAAAGAGTACACGATCAAACAAGAACAATCAAGAAGAGCCATAATGGGATGGGTAGGGGCGGTACGCATAGCCTGGTGGCATGCGTCCATGATATCTAAAGGGACAGGGAACGGATCAATCTGGAGGTGGGGGTCCAGTTGTCGCGGGTGGACAAGTGTTGGAACTGGCGGACGATGTGGTCATACATCTAGTTAGCCCGCTCTTCCTGTTGCCCCATCCAAGTGTTAAGTCGCCATCAATGTTCGTCCTGTTGGTCCATCCATCGTGCTTGGCGAACCTGCCAATCATTTTGGCTCATGTTGCAGTACATGTTGGCGGAACCTCCAACCCCTTCATTACCCACTTCCCCTTCATTCGCCTCTTCGGCCTCATCATTCTCCTCGACCGCTCGTGTCGCGGGCCAAACGCATACTCCATTGTGAAGTTCCATGATAACCCCCATTGCTATTAACAACTTTTTCTTGAAGACATGAGGGAGGGGCTCGACACTCAATGCATCCATCATTTCGTTGGTTAACAACCCAAAAGATCCGGCAATCCTAGTTACGAACATTCCTCCGCAAATCAAATTCTTTTCCCTTGCTCCCTTTAGGTACTTGGCAAGCCAATACGGAAGGTTGCAAACGACCTCTTGAGTGTAGATACAATAGAGGTAGTAGAGATCAATCTCGGTGACCCTATGGGTAGTTTCCTTTCTTCCCGCTATGGTCGTTGCGATGCAACGGTGGGCTAGCTTAATCTTTGGGTCCCTAATGGAGGCCACTTTCGTGTTTCCCACATTAAATCCACCATCCCTAATGTTTGGCCAAAATTCCATCAACAAGCGACTTTCCTTCACCGTCTCAGCCCTACTTAACCCACTTAGAGTCACACTTTCCCTAGATTTTCTTTTGGTGTACAAACCGACTCTCCATCCCAACTTTAAAAGAGAAATTTCCCTTTGCTCGCCCCCTAATCTAAACCTAACACCCGAATTCTCAGGATCATACATATAAGGTGAGGCATCAAACTCAAATAAAGCAAAGAATTCACGAACTAATTCTCGATAGACATGCTCATTGATTCGGAAGAGGTTCACCCATTAGGGGCCGGAGAAAGGGTCGTTGTTGATGGACTCGAAGAAAGCTTGACCAAGGCCTTGGCTAGCAAGGAATTCCTAATTAATGATGTCCCCGGAGTGAATGGGTCGTCTTGCAAGAGCATCATGGCGCATTTGGTACACGCCATTTTCAAATACCCCAAACCTCCGAATCTTTTCTTCCAATGAGACTTCTTAAGAGGTGGAGGATTGTCCTCTTGTGCTCCTGGCTCTTTTGCTCATTGTCGAATGGAGATGATTGCCCTTTGTGTAGCAAGATCTGAAGTGAGGGTCGGCTATGGAGGTTGTGAAATATAATTTTTTTTGTGGGAGAGAATGAGGGAGGAGATAGGGTTTTTATATTTTTCTTTGGGCCGACGTGACAGTGTCACGCGTTATCTCTGACACCATCAGGATTGGGGTTTTGTTTCAAATTCCCTTCAAAAAGAAATCGTTGACTTTTGACTTTCCTTAGGAAAAAGTCAACACTCCTCCCCTAGGGTCAAATACGTGGTTACTTTTTGTGAGTGTGAAATGGTAGTGTGACGGGATTTTGCCCTCAGTAGGGTTATCATTCTTAACGGTCGAGCAATTATGAGGCGTCGATTGGGGTGCTAAGGAATTTTCATCGTCACGTCGGGATTTGACGTTTTGACCATCTCTTTTACTAGGTTTAAAGCTAAAGGTGCTCTTCCAAAAATGGGGTGGATTCAAAAATATTGGGTGAACATATCCTATCCACTATGAGTTCGTAGGGATAGATTTGGGGGTATCGAGGAATTTTTTTCCGCATGATTTTCTGAGAATTTATGCCAGACTAAGGGTTTTGGAACCTCGATGTCCGGGTATTTTGTGATCTTCTTGATTTTTCTCATCCTGCTCCCGTCCTCTATTAACTTTTCCTTTAACCTCCTTGTGACTTTCAAAGAGAGTTGCATGAAATTGCCCATAATTACTTCCATATATTCTTCGAGTTGTTTGACTCTCTCTTCCTGAGGATAAAGTTAGTCACAATATGCTCAAATTCCTCTTGACGTGATGGTTTAGGGGGTAGTTGATACATTTCGTTGCTTGTTATTCTGAATACGCCTTCGTTTATTCCCACAAGTGAGATTGCGTCCTTTATTAGCGTATCAACTTTATATTCCATGATTCCAAGTAACTGCTCAATGTCGGGATTTTCGTAGTCAAGGCTCCCTTCTTCTGGGATGACGGGATCATTCCATCCTTCATCCTCGTATTGGGCTAATTTCTCGATAGTGGCCCAAGCCTTTTCTGCACTTAATTTCCTCAGTTGACCTTCAGCGGCGTAATCAATGGTTTTCTTGAGGGCCTCATCGATGCGATCATAGAATATTTGTACTTGAAGCCAAAGTTCGATGCCATGATGAGGGACTTTTTGGAGTAAGTCCTTGAAACGAGTCCATGCTCCAGAAAGAGACTCTCCTTGATGTTGTTGGAACATTAGGATGTCGTTACGAAGTTTTGCAGTCCTTCCCGGTGGAAAGAATTAAGCAAGGAAACGAGTAGTAAGATCCTCCCATGTTGAGATGGATCCTGCTGGAAGACGTTCAAGCCAATTGCTAGCTTGATCGCGAAGGGAAAATTGAAATAAACGTAGGCGCTTTCTTTTCCTATTGTCACCGTTAAGGTCAAGTGAGTCTACTAGTTTTAGAAAATCCTTAAGGTGTTGGTTTGGATCCTCAGACCGAAGTCCGTGGAATGAGCATCCGTTTTGCACCAACCGGATGGTGTCGGATCGAAGAGGCACCACATTGTTCCCTTCGGGGAGCTCAATGGTGTTCCTATATCCCTCGTGGCTAGGTTTAGAGTAATCTCCAAGAGTACGGATAGGGTTTTCATCTCCCATGGAGGTCAACAAAAATGGATTACAAAAGAAATAACACAAAGAAAAGATAGACTACAAAAAAGCTAATATACTGAAAAAAAATCTCACTTGATAGGAATCAAGCGAGTAGACCTAAGTTAAACAATGGTCGAAACCTAACTATTCCCCGGCAGCGGTGCCAAAAACTTGATGCGGTCGTCGTAGGACTTCAACAAGAAGTTTTACAAATCCCTAGGCAAAGCACCTAACCGTTGTAGTGTAGTATAGGCAAGACTCGGGGGTTGTTATCGTTCTTTAGGGGAATAGGTTGGGAAGGCTCGAACAGAATCTAACAGAGGTCTACGGGGTTGAGAGAAGATTCTTTTTTGTATTTTTATTTTATAGAAAGCAAGTAAAATCATAGTTTGAGATATTGGTTTGATTAAACTAATAATTAATAAAATAAATCTAATCTACTTTGGTGATAACTTATACGTATTTACTTAATCATGCATTGCTCCTCAGATTGCTTCTCCTAGTCTTGTTGCTTTGTCACACTCGTGATGATCTGTGTAAGTCTTTCCAAAGTCATGAACGAATTACATGAACCCGTTGTCTATTTAATATTCCATTAAGGCAACGCACAAGTAAGGTAGTATGAAGACTATTACAAGGCCCCTAAGAGTATATTAAACGCAATTAAAATATCTTAAGAGGGATCAACCATATAAGTGGTAATGTAACGACCAACCCGCTCCGAGAGTAGCCGAAAGTCATAATCATGTGTCAAATCAAAGCATAATAAAGGCATAAAGTCCATAAATGATAACGAAAGGAAAGGTGGAAAGCCGAATCAAACAACGCTCCCATTATGAGATCAACATGAATAACGTAAAAGAAGACTAAAGACGAAACAATGTGTCTAAGAAAGTATGCACATCAAATGTTTGCGATATAAAGACAGAAGCTAAATAGTTCACTTCTAAGCACAAACACACTCTCATGCCCAATCCCCTCTAGATACCTGCCGAAATAAAGAAAGAGAAGAAAATACGGCTGAGCATAACAGCTCAGTGTAATGGATATAAAAACAATGTAATTAATAAGAATGAATCCTTGATAGTATATTCAAAGTAGACGGAAAGATCAAAAGTTTCATGAGGAAATCCTGGAGAATCGTCATGAAAATAGGACATAACCCTGTAAAGTCATGGTAATACGAAGTTAAGAGATGTCATGAAATATCATGGATAAGTATAAACATAAATTAATAAGGAATGCCACAGAGCTCATATAATCATACATGACATAATAATTACTAATGTCGTGAATACATGCATAGAGTACAGAGGGGGGGGCATCCTCAACAGTAATAGGAGGGGGATGACCTCTTATAATAATAGGGTGGAGGGATCAGCTTCCAATGTGATGGATGTATGAGCACACCACCAACCAATTCACCATGAACGTGTAAACCTGTAAACTATTATGCACCCATACCCCTGAATAAAAAGCCAAACATTGAAAATATAAATCTTTAACATGAAAAGGGACGCCGCGAGAAATCACTCATCAACGGGCGAAAGAGTCGTGACTCAGGTGCCTCATGTGTCACGGTCATGGTACCATGGGATTCCATGACTAGGGGTAAGTCATTTAAATTCATAGTCATAGGCGTATATATAGCTCTGGCAATAGAAATAAGTCATGAAATCAAACGATGTAAATGATCATGCCAAAAGACATAAAAATGGGAAGCGATAGCAGTGTCTGGGATGAATTCACGAAAAGAAAGATGTCCTTACTGAAATGACGGATAATCCGTACCTTATGCCATGCAGTAACGAAAGAATGGATAAGAAGATGATAGCAACTCAGCTTTAAAGGGATCTACATGTTAAAGGACATATATAAGTTACTTGTTCATGATTAAGGTTACTTTCCATTTTTTGTAACTTTCTATTTTTAGTAACTTTCTATAATTAGCATGATTCCTTGATTAGTACGTTCCATGATTAACATATTCCATGATTAGTATTCTTGTTATATTGGGTACTTTCCAAAAATAGCAGCTTCTAATTATAGTAAGTTTCCCTCCAAAAATTGAATTTCCTTTATTAACTTTCCATAAATGGATAACTTTCCTGTTTTAAATACGTTTTCCATAATTAAACTTCCAAAAATAGACTTTCTAAAAATAGACTTTCCAAAAATAGCAGGTTTCTATATATAGTAAGTTTCCATAAATAGCATGTTTCTATAAATAGCAGGTTTCTATAAATAGTAAGGTTTACATAAATAATATCAAAATGACATTTTCTACCCCCCAACTTATTTTTCTCAGATCATAACAAATATAATAACATGCTTAAATCAGACCCCAAAGTTTCAGAAATTACAAAACACCCCCTTATACTTTTAAAACTCAAATCGGGTAACAAATAAGTGCACAAAACCCTAATTAAAATTTTCCCCAATAATTACACAATTTTTATACATTCATTTAGCTGGTATTGGAACTCGGGAAAAATATAAAAACCCCAAACCTAATTCGTTTTTCCAATTATTTCTCCTGTCTTCTCTTTATTTCGCAAATCGGCAAAACCCTTAAATCCCAAATAATTATTTCGAGTCCTCTAAAAATTTAACCAACAATTGATCTGAGATATACATGATATATTCCACCTTAGAAAATTATAAAATCAATTTTACAAATTGTTTTATTGCCGATTACACAATTAATCTAAAATTAGGGTTTCGAACATATATTTATTCATATGATCAAATTAACATGAATGGCTATTTTTCTTGTGTTTATACTGAATTATAATGATTAAAAACAAGTCATAAAATTACCTTTGATAATTATTGATGATTCTATGGATTTATGAAATTCGGTTGAATTAATCGAACAAAACCAATACCTAAAATCGAACCAAGCCTCCACAATATTTCTCACTATTTTTCCCACAATACTTGACCTTCAATACACCTTATAAAATCGTTCAAATCCTGGAGAAAATTTTGGATGCCTCCTCTCTTGATTTTTCTTTGTGCCGACTATGTGTTTTTTAGGGTTTTGCAAAATAAAATGATAAGATAATTATAAGGAACCCATTTTCTATAATATGGCCGAGATTTTTAAGGTTTTAAAAAGTATAATACAGATTTTATAGTTTATCATGTTTATTTTGCATTATCTTTACTTATTCTACTTAATTATTAATTATAATAATACATAATATATTAATGTAAAAATTTGGCAACATAATATATATACATAAGTATTTATTTTTCTTGTATAACATAATGTATTTTATTCTTACATAAATTTCATAATTGTTACTTGTTGCATTTTCATAATTTATAGCATTAAAATGAATTTATTTAAGCTTTTATGCATTTTTCTTTCATTAGGGGCATTTTGGTCATTTTACTCTTATTGAGATTTTTAGGTTTTACAACTCTTCCCCCCTAAAAGAAAAATTCGTCCTCGAATTAGAAACATGATACGACTGAAAAGAACATACCAGATCATGGAAGAAAATGAGGATAAGAAGTCCGTATAGACTCCTCGGTCTCCCAAGTGGCTTCCCGCTCGGATGGATTCCTTCAAGGATTTTGACAAAAGGGATCGTCTTGTTCCTCATGACTCTATCCTGACGGTCTAGAATAGACTCAGGCTCCCCTTTTTTCGCGTGTAAGATAAATCCTCATGATCTGATCGAATGGATATGAGGCAACTGAAGGAGGATGATACTCGACCTCAGAGTAATATACGTTAAATACAATTGTGAACATGAGATAGCTGAGGAGGTAACGCCAAACGATAAAGAAATACCTCACCAAACGCGATCAAGATCTCAACCGGTTTGTTTCCTATGGAAACGAGGACTTAAAGCTTCCTAGATACCAATACGCCTACTCCAACGTGTAGGTGATACTTTCAAGAAAACATGCTCACCCGGCTGGAACTCTAATGCTCTGCGATGCCTGTCAGCGTAACTCTTTTGACGAGTCTGAGCTTCCTTAAGCTTTTCCCTGGCGACGGCGACCTTTTCATTAGCTCACCTCAATCATCTTCCGGACCCTCAAGAATAAACGATCACCGACCTGATCCCAACAAAAAGGAGCACTGGTTTTTAAGAAATTCACAAATGAGAAAAAAGTGTATATAAAAGATATATTAAAGGGATAGCCGAGATTTTGGGTTTTTAAAGTATAAAATCAGATTTTAAATTTTGCCTAAATTATTTATAATTTTCCTCTTTTATTTTATATTTAATTTGTATAATATACATAATTAACCTTTTAATAATTTGGCAAAATACATATATATAAGAAATAATTATTTTTCTTGCATAATATAAGATATTTTAATCTTATATAAATTTCATACTTGTCACATGATGTACTTTATAATTTATAACACTTGATTGAATTTTTGTTCATGCTTTTATTTAATTTTCTGACATTAGGGGTATTTTGGTAATTTTGCACTTTTTCTGACATATGTGCCAATTTAGTCAAGCGATCTACAACAACCCAGATAGCATCGTGCTTCCTCTGAGTCCATGGTAACCCGGTAACAAAATCCATGGATATTTCGTCCCACTTCCAAACAGGAATCTCTAACGGTTGCAATAGCCCACTTGCACGTTGGTGTTCAATCTTAACCTGCTGACAGATTAAACACTTTGACACAAACGTAGCCACATCGCGCTTCATACCACTCCACCAAAAGTGTTGCTTGAGATCGTGGTACATCTTCGTCGAACCTGGATGGATTGAAAATGGAGAACTATGTGCCTCAGTCATCAAGGCTTCTCGAAGTGTAGGATCCTCTGGTACGCATAATTTAGTACCCTGCCATAAAATGCCATCGTCATCAACGCGAAACTCGGTCTGCTGATCAATATTCTGAATAATTGCCCAGATTTCTCCGTCATCCTTCTGAGCTGTCTTGATCTGTGAAATTAGGTTAGGCTCAACCCTCAGACTAGCCCAGAAACCATTCTGTCCACGAACACATAACTCGATATCCAAACGCTCAAGGTCACGAATAATCTCTTCTTCCACTTTGATACCAGCTATCATACCCGACTTCCTACTCAAAGCATCAGCCACCACATTTGCTTTACCCGGATGGTACTGAATGTTGGTGTCATAATCCTTCAATAACTCCAACCAACGCCTCTGTCTCATATTTAATTCTCGCTGCGTGAAGATATATTTAAGGCTCTTATGATCGGTAAAAATATCACACGACTCGCCATAAAGGTAGTGTCTCCAAATTTTGAGAGCGAAGACAACGGCTGCTAACTCCAGATCATGAGTAGGATAGTTCACCTCATAGGGCTTTAGTTGTCGTGAGGCATAGGCAATCACTTTCCCATGCTGCATGAGTACACACCCAAGACCCTTCTTAGAAGCATCACTGTAAATCTGAAATCCACCTGAACCAGATGGAAGAGTAAGAATAGGCGAGGAAACCAAACGTTGCTTAAGCTCTTCAAAGCTCTTTTCTCGCTCTTCATTCCATACAAACTTCTCACCTTTTCGCATAAGCTTGGTTAAGGGTAAGGCTAATCGTGAGAAACCCTCTACGAATCTGCGGTAATAACCTGCTAATCCAAGAAAACTCCGTACTTCGGTCACAGACGTCGGTCTTGGCCATTTGGTGATAGCCTCAACCTTCGCCGGATCCATAGTAATTCCTTCTGCTGAAACAATGTGACCCAGAAATGCCACCTTACTCAACCAAAATTCGCACTTGGAAAACTTGGCATATAATTTCTCCTGTCGTAAAATCTGTAGAACAGTGCGGAGATGCTCCTCGTGTTCTTCTTTAGACTTAGAGAAGACCAGAATATCATCAATGAACACGATGACGAACTTGTCCAAGAATTCATGAAAAACTCGGTTCATCAAGTCCATAAATACAGCTGGAGCATTCGTGAGACCAAAAGGCATAACCAAGAATTCATAATGACCATAACGTGTGCGAAAAGCAGTCTTGGAAATGTCCTGCTCTTTCACTCGCAACTGATGGTAACCAGATCGTAAATCAATCTTGGAAAAATGTTTAGCGCCCTGAAGCTGATCAAATAAATCATCGATACGTGGAAGGGGATAACGATTACGAATGGTGATCTTGTTCAATTCACGGTAGTCGATACATAATCTCATGCTACCGTCCTTCTTCTTGACAAACAGAACCGGTGCACCCCATGGCGATACACTCGGGCGAATAAAACCTCGCTCCAACAACTCCTGTAACTGATCCTTCAACTCTTTTAACTCAATCGGTGCCATGCGATAAGGAGCTTTGGAGATTGGCTCAGCTCCGGGAATAAGCTCAATGTTAAACTCAACATCGCGAATAGGAGGTATTCCTGGAAGTTCTTCTGGAAATACGTCCTGAAATTCGGAAACAATCGGCTGATCATGAATAGAAGAAACGTCAGAAGTCGTGTCATGAATGGTAGCCAGAAAACCTTCACAGCCATGCGATAGTAAGGTACGTGCTTTTAAAGCGGAAATGATCTTCATAGATTTTCCCGTAAAGAACCATGAATAAAAAATTCCGGAGGCTGAAAATCGCCGAAAATTACCCGACGGGAATGACAGTCAATCGTAGCACGGTGGGCTGCTAACCAGTCCATACCCAGAATTATGTCAAATTCAAACATATCCAAGGGAAGTGCATTAACTGAAAGAATCTTGTCATCAAACTGTAGAGGAAGATCTCTATATACATGGGTAATACGGCGGAGTCTTTCACGGCGATATATACATAATACATGATCAAGTAATATAGGTGACATAGTAAAACATGAGGCAAACTTGGTAGATAACACAAAATTGTCACACCCGTAACAAAAATAAAACAAAAACTGCACGTCTAATAAAATAACTGCACCAGTGATGGTACCTGATGTATTGGCGCCTTGAATCCTGAGTAAGTCAAAGACACGGCCTATGCGTCTAGGCCTTCTTGCTCAGCATTGACCATCACGAACTAGCACCAGTGTTCTTCTTGCAGTCCCACTGAAGATGACCACCTGGCCACATTAGAAGCAAGTACCAGTAGCAGACGACACACTCCTGGTGTCTACTCCACAATGTTTCAAACAGTGATATAACCCTAAGGGTACCCTGACTGCTGGGACCCAGATTGGAGATCTGATTGCTACCTCTTTTCCTTTGGTCCGTCCAGCACTAAATTCCTTTGTTATCACAGAGTACTGTTGTTAATTGTTGTGTTATGGTAGTTACCACCACCGCCCTGCCTGTCAGATCCCTGACGGTCATTTTTCTGATCGTGACTCCGATAATTATTCTGCTGAGTGTCCGACTGATATCGGTCTCCACTCTTATGCCTCTTGTCTGAACGTTCGGACCTATCATAGTCATCCCATCACGAGATCTCTAAGTTGCGTGCAGCATCCGCAACCTAGCAACATCTAAACTGTATAACATGACAATGGTCGAGATTGACTATAAGACCCTAACTAAAGTTCTTCGCCTACTCTTCGGCAGTAACAGCAGCCGCCAAGAAAACCAGCTAGTTGAGAAACATTGCATGTACCTCATACAATTTTCACTCGCCCTTTGGCGATGAATGGTGACCTCTCTTCAAGCGCTCTTAGTTCGGCTCGATAAAAACTGTAGAAGATAACACTCTTTGAAAGCTACCCACATCAAAGTAAGGACCCACACATCTCGCTCCTATGGACCTGCTTATAGAGCCTTCCACCACCCACGCATCACCCTCGAACTTATCACCCAATCGGTCTTAAAACTTCATACAATCCAGACGCGATGATCTTCTCCATATGGAGGATCTATTCGCAGCATCAACATGGGCTACTGCCTACGAACGAATGGGGTTTCTGCTTATTGAAGTGCTTAACCAAGTAAGAATAGTGACTGTGGAGGATTACTACCCGAACCTAACAGCTCCATTGCGGTACCTTCGCGAACCGCTCGCAATCTGTGGGAGCATGGCATCCACGGATGCCTGAACGACCGCAGCGAGTCACTCGTACTAGTGGTTCACCATCTGACATTGGCAAAAAGGGTTTAATGATGTAAACGGTTAATAAGTCAAAACTGCGACAGAATTAACGTTCAATTCTGAAGGATCCTAATCTAACCCAATCCTCACAGTCAAGTTTTTAGAGCCTACAGTGAAAACCTTTACGCTGATACAATAATTGTAACAACCACATCTGGAAAGGAGCCGAAACATCATAATCATGGTGTCAATCAAAGCATAATAAAGGATAAATCATAAATGATAACATAGACAAGGTGAAACCAAATCAACCATACGCTCCTTAATTATGAGATCAACATGATAACGTGAAAGAGAAGTCTAAAGGTTAAACACGTCCAAGATAGTATAGCCCCCCCACATCAAAATGTCTGCGATATAAAGAAAGGAAGCTAAATAGGTCACTCCAAGCACTCCACTCTCTATGCACAATCTCCCACTAGATACCTGCCGTATAACAAAGAGAAAGAAACATACGGCTGAGCATAACGTCTTATGAACGGAATAAAAACATGTATAATTAATAAGTATGAATCACTGGATCAGAAAATACAAAGTACGGAAAACAAAATGTCCATGATGAAAACTGGAGAATGCGTCCCATGAAGAATAGGAATAAACATAAACATGTAATACGAATAAAGATGTCATGACAATATCATGGATATTATAAACATAATTTAATAAGGAATTGCCCACAGCTCATATAATCATACATGTCATAATAATAATGTCGTAATACATGATTATAAAAGAGGGCTGTCACAACATGTAATAGAGGGTGACCTCTTGAATATAATATAGGGTGGAGGGATTCAGCGTCAAAGTATGGATGTCGAGCACACACCACCAATCTCCCTGAACGTGTAAACATGTAAACTAGGATGCGACCCATACCCCTAATAAAATGCCAAACATGAATTTTAACATAGTAACATGAAAGGACGCCGCGTGAAATCACTCTCAACGCGAAATAGTCGTGACACAGTGCCTCAATTCCACGGTCTGGTACCTCCATGACTAGGTGTAAGTCAGTAAATCATGGTCATGCATATATATATATACTCGGGCATTAGAATAAGCATGAAAATCAACATGTACGGGATCATGGCAAAATCATAAAAAAAATGAGAAGCATAGCATTCTTGGATAATCATGAAAAGAAAAGTGTCCTACTGAAAGGACGGAATATCCGTACCTTATTCCGCCAGTAACGAAAAGAATGGATAGAAGATAGGAACTACTACCTGCTTAAGCGATCTACATGTAAAGACATATAAAGATTACTGTTCATATTAAGAGTTACTTCCATTTTTTTGTAACTTCTATTTTATAACTTTCTATTTTTAGTATCTTCTATTTTTAGTAACTTTCTATTTTAGTAACTTTCTATAATTTACACAGAACCTGGATTAGCCTACGTTCCCTGATAACATATTCCATGATTAGTATGTTTCATGATCATTTTTTTTTTTTTTTTTTATTTTTAATTTCTTGCATATTGTAATTCTCTAAAATTAGCCACTTCTATTATAGTAAGTTTCCAAATAGACTTTCCTAATTAACGTCCTAATTTGATAACTTCCTGATTTAATTAAGTTTCCATAATTACACTTTCCCAAAAATAGACTTTCTAAACATACAAGTTTCTATATATATAAGTTTCCCATATCTAGCTGGTTCTATAAATAGCAGTTTCTTTAAATAGCAGGTTTCTATAATTAGTAGTTGTCTATAAATACATGTTTTATAAATATAAGCATCCATAAATAGCAGTTTCTATAAATACGCCGGTTTCTATAAAAGCAGTTCCTATAATTAGCAGTTATCTATATAAATAAGGTTACATAAATAATATCAAATGACATTTCTACCCCCAACTTATTTTACTCAGATCATAACAAATAACATAACATGCTTAAATCAACCCCAAATTTGAGAAAATTACAAAACACCCCCTTATACTTTTAAAACTCAAATCGGGTATCAAATAAGTCCAAAAACCTAATTAACATTTTCCCCAATATTTACACACATTTTATACATTCATAGCATGTAATGGACCTGGGAAAAATATAAAAACACAACCTAATCGTTTTCCAATTAGTTTTCTGCTTTTCTCTTTATTTCGCAATGGCAAAGTTATTAAATCAAATAATTATTTCGACCTCTTAAAATTTAACCACAATTATCTAATCTACATGAATATCCTACCTATAAAATTAAAAATCAATTTTACAAATTAATTTTATGCCGGTACACAATTAATCCAAAATTAGGGTTTCGAACATATATTATTCATATGACAAATTAACATGCAATGCTATTTTTCTTGTGTTTATACTGAATATAAATGATGAAAAACAAATAAAAAATTACTTTGATAATTATTGACTGATTCTATGGATTTATAAAATTCGTGGAGATAATCGAACAAAACCAATACCCAAAACAAACCAGCCTCCACAATCTTCTCACAATTTTTAACGACTATCCGTGCCATATTCCTTAGAAAAATCTGCCAAGCCTGCGAATTATTTTATGCCACCACTTAAGTTATTTATGGGTTTCCCGTTTTTTGTTTTTACATGATTTAGCAATGAAATGTAAAAAGAAACATAAACAAGTTTGGCCGAGTCATATGGGCTTTCAAATAGTATTAAATCAGATTTTATTATACTTGTAACATTGTGCGCTGCGCTTTCCTCTAAAGCCAAAACCGCCGCACTTTTTCCCAAAGTTTAAAGAATTAAAGTCTAATAAATGCACCTGCATTAACTCCTCAAAACCACCACACTTATTTGTAAGTGCGCCGTACTTCTAGTAAAATCCATTAAATGCTATCGCATTAACACCTAAAGTCCGCCGCACTTTTTCCTAAGTGTGCCGCACTTTGCACCCAACTTGCCTAAAATTGAGGATGAATTTTCACCCTCAAAGCATTCTTCCTCACTATCCATCTCATTCTACAAAACATCCCACACACACATACTTCCTTCCTCTCACCAAAAACACTAAAAACACCTCTTCCTTTGAAGAAAAATATCTAACGACCAAGAACGAAGACGTTTTCCTACTTAGTTATTAAAATAATGGAAGTTTATGTAAAGTGTACTTTTGTTATGAACTCCTTAGCCATGAGAGGCTAAATCTCTCATGACTACTCGGTGAAGTTGTGATAATGAATAAGTTTTTGGTATGATCTTGATCGCTTTAATCTTAATCTTATGTTGCAAACCTGTTATATCTTATATTATCTATTTTTGCTTATCAACTTAGATTATATAATCATATCGGTATAGGTCGAAAGACCCGTTATGATCTATGTGGTTTTAAAGATTTGTCTATGGTCTTTAACGTTTGTGCCAAGAAATCCGCTTTTGTAAATTGATAAACAAAATAAGCTTTGATATAATAACAACTGGATTGTTTAAGTGAAACATTTGGTCTAGTTAACTAAAATAAGTCTTAAGTTAACCAAGTTAGTTTGTGAAAACGTTTTCTGACGAGAAATCATTTTTATAAATTAAAGTCCCATATTCGAGGTCAAATCATTTCCAACACTTATAAGTTATTTTTCAACTATCCGAGTAGTCATCTTTATTATCATTTTTTTTGGAACGACGATTTTATTAGAAACAAAAACTAGCAAGGAGCTAGATTACAAAACAATAATATAAGGGTTTTTGTTAAGTAAAAAATATATAAATATTATTATAATAATAATTTATTTATAATAATAATAATAAATTTATAATAATATAGTATGTTTAAATAAAGTTAATATATAATATTAATATTATTATAAATATTATAATAATAAAAATATAAATAAATAATTTATTATTAATAAATAAAAAATTAAAATAAAAAAAAATATAAAATTAATATATTAATAAATAAAAATAAAATAATAAATTAATATGTATATAATCAAATAATTATTAATTAATAATATATATATTTAAATAGGTAATTAATTATTATTATAATTAATAATTAAATAAAATTAAGTAAAAAATTATAAATAAATTATAAAAATTAATAAATAATATTTTAATTATAATAAATATGATAAAAATAAAAAATAATATTATTAAATAAAAAAAATATATATAAAATTTAATAATTCTATAATATAATATATAATTAAAAGTAAAATATAACAATAAATTATTAAATAAAATGTATATGATAAAAATAAAGAATAATATATAAAAAATAAAAAAAATATTAATATATATATATAATTAAAAAAAAATTTCATATAAAAAAATTATATATAATAATAATATAATAATATAAAAAAAGTATTATAATATATAAATAATTAATAATTAAAAAAAGTAAAAAAATTAATAAGTAATAAAATTTTTAAATAAAAATAATTTATATTTAAAATTATAATAAATATATAATATAAAAATAAAAAAACTATTATAGTAAAATATAATATAATATTTAATTTATATAAATAAAATAAATTATATATAAATTAATAAATTTATTATAATATATATTTAAAAAAAATAAATAAAAATTATTTATTAAATATATAAAAATATATAAAATAAAATTAATAATATATAAAATTAATATAAATTAAATTAAAAAGAATAAAAAAAAAATAAAATTAAAAATAAAAATTATCTTAAAATAATTAATATAATAATATATAAATAAACATTAATAAATATATAAATAATAAATAATATATAATAATGTAATTATAAAAATATATTTATATAATTAAAAAATAAATATTACAATAATATTATAATAAATTATAATTATAATTAAATATTATATATTATGAATTAATAATTTATATAATATAATATATTAAATAATAAATTAATATTATTTAATATATTTAATTATAATAATAAAATTTATATAAATAATAAAAAAAAATAATATAATAAAATATAATTTTAATTATAATTAAAAGAATTATTAATAAAAATGATAAATAAAATTTATATTAATAATTATATATAAAAAATAAATTAAGATTATAAAAATAATTAATATTAAAATAAAATAATAATAAAATAAAGTAAAATAAAAATTATTTATAAATAAAAATTAAATAATATTATAAATCTAAATAAATAAATTTTTATATTTAATTAATTAATTAAATAAAATAAAATTAGTAATATTAAAATAATTATTTAATATTTAATATAATAAATATTATTTATAAAAAAAATAATTTTAATAATATAAAATAATTTTAAATAAAATAATAAAAATATAAATATAATAAAAAAAATTAATATAATAATAATTAATATATAATAACCACCCACCGTGCCACACACTCACCCACACAAACAACCACCACCCGCCGACCTCACACCCACACAAACCCACCACAAACCACAACCCCCCACCACCACACCACACCCACACACCCCACCAGCACAACCCACCACAACCAACCACCCAACACACAATAACCCACACCACTCCCCACCCCACACACCACAACACCAACCCACAACCAACCCCTCCCCACACACCCGCCACACCCCACGACAACCACACAACAACCACACGACCAAACACCAACCCACCACACCAACAAACACCCACACCACCACCACCCGCACCCATACACCACACCCCACCACAACGACAACCACCAAAACCACCAACCCAACACCCGCACACCACCCCCCACACACACACCACCCCACACACCACCCCACCACACAACCACCACCACCCCCACACCCACCAACACAAACACACACCTCCCAACAACAACAACCCACGCCAACCACCAACACACGCCCAAACACCGACACCCCCACCCACAAAACCCCACCCACACAACCCTCCACACACACATCCCAACACACCCCAACCACCCACCCCCCCACCCACAACCCCCCCCCAAACACCAAACACACCCACCCCCACGAAACACACCCCACAAACACTCGCCCCACTACAACCACAACCACACCATCACGCCCCAACACCCAACCACCACCAACCAACCACCCCACACCCAACACCACCCCCCACACTCCACACCCACCACCCACCACACAACACAAAACCAACCCCCAACCAACGACACAAACAAAACCCCACCACACACACAACCCACACACCCAACCTCACCACACACACACCCCACCACCACCACCCCACACAACCCCAAACACCCCCACCCCCACCCACCTACCAACACCACCACACCCACACCACCCCCCACACAACCCCACCTCACCCAAAACCAAACACCACACCCAACCCAACCCACCCCAACCCACACCCCCCCACCCACCCACCCACACACAAACACACACCTCAACACGCAACACCACACAAACACACCAACCCACCACCCAACACGACCAGACAACCTCCACACACCCCATCCCACCACACAACACAACCAGCCCACACCAATCCCAAACAACCACCACCCACCCCCACCAACCCACCACAACAACGCCACCAACACCTCACACACCCAAACCCAACACCACCACGCCGACACCCACACCCCCCACCTACACCACCAACCCACACACACACAAACCCCAACCCACACCCACCACCCACACCTCCACACACCACCGCCACCCACACCAACCACAACACACCCCCAACCACAGCACCCCCCACCCACAAGCCAGCACCACACAAAACACACACACCCACACCAACACAACACACAACAACCATACCCCACCCCAAAACCACCCAACCCCACCACCAACACCACAACCCGGCCCCAAGTACTCCACACCCCACAATCACCCACCCCACCCACCCACCCACAACACCACACCAACCCCAACCCAACACCCCCCACACACCACCCCACCCACCTACACAAAAGCACCGAAACCCACAACCCCTACAACTACTCAACCACCCCACAACCCCAAACGCCCCACCCCCCACCCCACCAAACCCTAACAACCACCCACACAACCCAAACACAAAACATACACAACAACCCCCACACCCACAAATTACCAAACACCACACACCAAACACCAAAACCACAACCACCACACCACCATACACCACGAACAACAGCACCCCCCCCCACACACCACGACCCCACACACACCCAACCACAGAACCCCCCAACAAACCGACACAAACAACCACACACACACCCAAGCCACCACCACCCCACACCACCCCCACTCACACACACCCACAAACCACCCCACCACCCACACACAACACCCCCAAACACCCAAACACACCCACCCACAAACACACAACACCCCACCCCACCCACCACACCACCAGCCCACAAACCACACACACCAACCAAAACCCACACCACACCCCACCCCTCACACCCCCCCAACCCCCACCCACTACCAACACCACCACACACCCACACACCCACCCACCAACACCCACACACACCCACACACCACACTCACACACCCCCCACCACCACTCCACAACACACCCAACCCCACCCACCAACCACCACAACCCACCACCCCACCAACACCACACCCACCACCACACCCACCCACTCCACTACCCACAAACACCAACCCACAACAACCAACAACAACCCACCCACACCACCCAACACACAACCACCTCCACAACCACCAAACAACCCCTACCCCACCAACACCCCCCCCCAACAACACAACCCCCCCCCCCCACCACACACAAACCACCCCAACCAACACAACACCACACAGACACCACCATCCACCACACACCCACCCCCACGACAAACACCCCCCCACCCCAGCCACATAGCACCCAACATCCCCCACACCAAACAAACACTCCCACCACCAACCACCAACAACCACCCAACACCCCCCCAACCAATTAACCACCACCACCCACCCCCACCTCACCCCACCCACAAACCACCAAACCCCACACCCCCAACAACACACCATTCCACACCCACAACACACCCCATAACACACAACCAACACACAACCACCCAACAACCCCCCACACAAACCAACCACCCAGACACCACACCAACACACCCCCCAAACACGTAGAACAAACCACACCCCACCCAAATAAAACAAACCCAACCCACAACCCCACACCACCAAACCCAACACACAACCGCAAAAACCCACCAACACACACCCCCAAAACAACAACACCACACCTACCCCCACAAACACCCACACCAAACCACACCCAACCACCAAACCAACCACCACCAACACACAGCACCAACACACCCCCCTAAATCACCCACCACACCACCCAACAACACAAGCAACCCCCCACCCACACACACACCACCAACCACCCAACCCACCCAACAACCACACACCCCCACCCATACAACCCCCCCCCACCCACACACCACCTAAGCCCAACAACCCAACCCACACCACACCCCCCAACCACCAACACCCCACACCACACTCACAAAGACACCAACACCACACCCAAAACCATCCACACCCCACTCACACCACGCACACATCCCACCCACAACCCCACAACACCCCACACGCACCACCGACACCGCACCACACCAAACCTCAGCTCAAACAACCCACACCCCACACTCGACCCCCAACCCAAACACACCACCACCCAACCCACCCTAACACACAACACCCATCACCACACACCACCACCCACCACTACCCCACCAACACGCACACCACAAACCGAACACCACCAACCACACCAACCCACCACACCCCCCTACCAACCACCCCAACTCCAACCCAACACAAACACACAACCCACACAACACACCCCAACCACCACCCCCCACAAACCAAAACACCCACCCCCACCCACACACCCACCCAACCAACCACAACACAAACCCCGACACACGCAACCACCCAACACACCCAACCTCACACCAGACAACCACACCACCCACCCACACACACCCCAACACAACCCCCAAACACACCACCCAACACACCACCCACTACCCAATACAAACACCCCACAACCAAACCACCACACCACCAACCCCACAACACCACCAACATCCACCCACCAAACTCCAAACCACACACCCACCCAATACCCCCACCCACAATCCACCAACAAACCCACCACCCACCACACCACCACCACACACCCAAACCCACACACCCCCCACAACACCCAACACCACAACGTCAAACCACCACACACCGAAACCCACCAACACCGCACCACCCACCCCACACCAACCCACCCCCCACCACCACCCACACAGCACAACCAATACACCAACCAAACCCCACCACCTCCACCCCACCCACCACCACCCACACCACACCACCTACTACCCACACACACCCACCACAACCCCCCCACCACCCACACCCCCACACACCACACACACTCACCCCACCAACCCAATCACCCCCCCACTCCAACACACCCCACCCCCACCCCCTCAAACACTTCCAACGAACACCAGAACCAACACAACCCCGCCAACCCACAATACAACCGCAACAACAAACACACCCCACCCCACACAAACCACACACACCCACCACCACACCACACCCCATACCCGACCCACACCAACCACCCCACACCCCCACACCCCCACCTCTAACCAACCAACAACCGACCCACAACAACACCAACAACCCCCCACACAACCCAACCACCACCCCCAAAACACCCCACACACAAACACCCACACACCACACCACCTCACACCAGACACACCCCAACCATACACAACCACCACTACCACACGCACAAGCAACCCAGCCACCACACCAACCACCGCAACAAACACCGCCCCCCCAACACACCCAACACCCCCCACACCCCAACCCACCACACCCACCAACGCACAACCACACTCTCCCCACACCCCACCACCACCACCCCACACAACCTACGCAAACCTTCACACAACCATACCCACACCAACAACCCCTACAACCTACCCACCACACAACACAACACACCACACACCGCCATACACACCCACCACCCCCCATCCCCCACACACACCAAAACCCAACCCCCACACACCCCCCCCCCACACACCACCACACACCCACACCCACCCAAAACATACCCCAACACCAACACCACCCAACACACAAACCACACCACAACAAAAAAACCACCCCCCACAAGCACACCACCCACCCCCAACCCACCCCACAACAACAAGCCACACCACCCACCCACCACACAACCCCACCACACCCCCACACACCCCCCCCCACCCAACCCACCAAACCCCAACAACCACCCCACCTCCACCCAACAAAACCAACACACATCAACACCTAACCAACAACACAACAAACACCCCACATACACAAACCAACACCCCACACACCAACACAACACCCACCCACCCACAACACACAAACCCCCAACACCCCAGCCCCCCCAACCCCACCAAAACCCACACCACACATCCCAACACACCCACCCCCCCAACCACCACACAACCCACAACACACAACAACAACAACACCCCTAACCCACACACACACACCCAACACACCACCCACCACACACCCCAACCAACCCACAACCACCCCAACACAAATACCCCCACACAGCCAACCCCCACAACTCCACCCCACCCATAGACCCACACCAACGAAACAAACCAACCCAAACCCCACCACACCGACAACCCACAACCACCACCAGACCAAACACCCACACACCCCAACACACACACCCCCCAACCCCACAAAAGCCTAAGACCACACACCAAAGCAACCCAACCAACGCACACCACAACCCCCCAACCTCACCACCACACCCCCCAACAAACTCCCCACCCCACCCCAACCATACACCCCACACCCCCACACCCCACAACAACACACAACTCCAAACCAAAACCACAACTCATCACACCCACCACACCAAATACCACACCCCAACCACCACATCCCTCACAACGCAACACACCACCACCATACCCCAACCCACTACACCACACCCCACCCCCACACACACAAACCCAACCCACGCACACAAAACAAACCTCAACCACACCCACGCCACCACCCCAACACCACCCCCAAACTACACACACCAACCCCAGCACATCACCACCTACACCCAACAAACACACCACCACACAAACCCACACCCACACAAACTCACGTACACCCCACCAACCACCCACCCACCCAACCAACACCCGACAACCCCACCACAACAAACACACCAGCCAACCCCACCAACCACCGACACACACAACCAACACACCCCACCCACCAACAACACACCCCCACAACCAACCACCCAACCACCCCACACCACCACACCACAACAACCACCACACCACACAAAAACACACCCCACCACCACCACCCCCCACCCAACCAAACACCCCCCAAAACACCCACCCCCCCCCGCACACCACAACCCACCCCAACCCCACAACCACCCACACCCCACCCCACAACACACCCAAAACACCCACACCCACAACAGCACCCACCCACCCAACCAACCACACAACACCAACCCCCACACCACCCACCACCCACATCACCCACCATCACACACCCCACACCCAAACACCCAGACCAACCACCAACCACCCAAGCAACCCCACCACCTACACCCACGAACACCCCCCCCACCACACCCAACAAACCCAACCACCCACAGCCCAACCCCACAACCGCACCCCCCTCCATTCGAAACACCACACTCCACACAACCCCCACACCCCAACCAACCACCCTAACCACAACACAACACACACCACCCTAACCACCACCCCACCACCATACCACCACCTCCAAACAACACCAACACCACAACACACACCACACACCCACCCAATACCACACCACCCAACACCACCCACAGACCCCACAAAAAATCCAACAGCAACCCCCTACACCCCAACACCCAACCCAACAACCACCACCACACCACACCATACCCCAACCCTCACCACCAACCCACACCACACACCACTCCCCAACCCCCCACCCCACACCACCCTCCACACAATACCACCAAACCACACACCACAAACAATACACCCCACACCTCCAACCACAACCCCACAACAACCACCTACACACACACCACCGACACCTAAACAACAACACACAAACCTCAACAAAAACACACTACCACCAACCACCCCCCGACCACAACACCACACCTACCCCCCAACCATCTACCCAAAACCACACCCACACAAACCCCCCACCCGACCACCACCCCACACACCACCCCACCCAACCCAACCCCACACACACCACACCTCCAAACACCCACCCCCCCCCCACCAAGCCACCCCCCAAATACTCCCCCACCCCCACCCACAAACCCTACACACAACCCACCCACTACCACACCCACACCACACAAACAAAACCACAAAACCACACCCCAACACCCCACCACACAACCCAACACACACAACCCCACACCACGACCCCACACCACACCAACCAAACCCCCGAACCCACCACAAACCCACCCACACCCACCCCCACACCCCCACACTACCACACCATCACACCCACCTCAAACCGACACCACACACAACCACCCCACACACAACACACCACTCAAAACACCCACCACCGCCACACACCACCCCCAGCACCCCACAAACCCACCCAACCCCCCCACCCCAACAACAACACCAAACCCACAACCCAACCAACCACAACCACCCACACACACCCCCACCACAACCACCGCCCACACCCAACCAAAACCCAACACCACCAACACCCCACCCGCCAAAACACCACCCAACCAACCACAACCCCCCCACCCACCCACACACACACACCCACCACTCAGCCCACAACAACATACTCCCAACCACCACACCCGACCACGCGCCAACACCCCCCCACCTACCCCTCAAACCCACCCACCCCAACCAACCCAAAACCAAAACCCCCACACACTACAACCACCAAAACACACATCCCACACCAACACACGCCGACACACCCAAACCCAACCACACAACACCACCACCACCACCAACACCCAAAAAACACAACCCACACCACCACCCTCACACCCACAACACACCCCACCACACGACCACAACACCATACACCACTCACAACAAACCAACCACAACCCACCACCCACACACTCACCAACCCAAACACCCCACACCCACCCCCCACCACCCACAACCACCACCACAACGCAAAGCCGCCGCCCCCGACCCTCACGCATACACAAACACCCCCCCCTCCACACACCCCCACCACCAAGCCAACCCACTACCAAACGAACTACACTACAACAACCACCCAACCCCAAACCCACTACCAACCCACACCTACACCCCACTACCCACCACATACACCACACCCCACCCCATCACCTTCCTACCACCCCCCAACACCCCCAACCCAAAACCCCACACCGACCCCCCACCCACATACAAAAAACCCCACACCCCGCCACACAACAACACACCAACCCACCACCCAGTGGGGTACCCCCCGAACAACCCCACCACCGACAAAAACACCACACAACTAACACCAACACCACAACCCCAACCCCACCTACCAAACCCCTCCACAACCCCTACCACAACCACCCGAACTCACCACCAATCCCAAACCTCCCAACCGAACACCACACCACCCAAACCACCACACCACACACACACACCGCAACCATCCCCCACGTACAACACCCACACCCCCTCCAACACACCCACCACCACACACCCCGAGACAACCCCACCCCCCACCCACAACACACCACCCACCACCATCACACAACCACAAACTACAACCACCAACCCACATCCTACCCCCCCCCCTCGAAACACCACCAAACCCACCACCACCCATCCACACCCACCCCACCCCACAACAAACCACACCCCACAAAAACACTCCAAACACCACACGCCACCCCCACCACACACACCCCAAACCCCACCCCACACCACCACAACACCACAACACACCCTCCCCCACCACCCCACAACTACAACCACCACCCAGACCCCCCAACCAAACGCCACAGCACCCCCACCCCAACCACCCACCATCAACCCCATCCACCCACCTAAACCCCAACCACCCCACCACCCAACAACCACCGCCACCACCCCCACCTCACAAACCACCCCACCGAACTCCACCACCCACAACACCCCAACCACCACCCTACCCTACCACCCCCACACCACACAACACTACACACCCCACAACACCCAACACCAACCACACACCACCCACCAACCACACACCAACAAACTCCCAACACTCACACACCACACCACCCCCCACCCCAACGCGCACCCACCAAACGCAAACACACCCCAACCAAACCCCACACCCACAACCTCCAACCCCAACACCAACCACCACCCCCACACAACCACCCAAACCAGCCACACAATACAGACCCCCACAACCCAAACCACACCACCACGCCACTCCCGCACCACCCCCCCCACCAAACCACCCACCACCCACACAACACAAACCACCCTCACACAAAACCCCACACCACTCACCACACACCCAAACACCACACCCACCCTATCCACCACCAGCCCCGCCCACCACCCACCACCAAACGACTACCACCCACCAAAACCACCACCACCACACAACCCACACCACCACAAGCCCACAACTCCACCACATCCACACCCACCACCAATACACCCACTACAAACCACACCACCCCCAAAACACCCACCACCACCCATCACCCAACCACACCCACCCCCCAACACCACACAACTCCACCACACCCCAACACCACCAACCCACCACACCAAACCACACCCCCACACCACCCCCACCAACACCCCCACCACCCCACAACAGCCCTACGACACCCACCACCCACCCACCCACACCCAACCAAACGAAACAATCGCCACACCCAACCCTCCCACCCCCCCCACCAACACACCACACCCCACCACCACAACCCACCCCCGACACTAAACCCACCAAACACTAACACCCCCACCAACCCCCCACCACCACAAACACAACCAGCACCACCCCCACCATACACCTCCACACCCCCGCACCCCCACACAAACACTTCCACCCACAGCCACAGCCACCACCACCCCAACCAACACCCCCAAGACCACAATACCACGACACCCACCCCATACACAACACACAACCAAACCACAAACCCCAAACACCACACACCCAACCACACACACCCCAACACCCCCCCCCAACAAACAACCAAACCCCACACACCCAACAACAACAACACCACACCACCACCAACCAACAACCACCCACAACACCACTAACACACCCCCACACCCACTACACACTACACCCCACAAAAGCACCACCAACACCACACCACCCAAACCACACCCAAAACCAACACCACAAACCAACACCACACACCACCACCCCCCAAAACCACCACCCACCCCACCCACCCGATACACCCCAACCCACCCCCAACCAACCAACCCACCCCCACCTGTACCCCCACACCACCCCAAAAACCACAACCACCCACCCATACCACCACCACCACCCACCGCAACGACACCAACCCACCCCCCCCACACCACCAACAACACAACCACCAACGGCACCCCCCAAACAAAACAACCCACACACACCCACCAACCCCACCTGACACCAACACCCATCCCACGACCAACACCACACCCCACCCACCACCCCACACCACACCACACCCAACCACACCACCCACAAAACCACCAAACCCCATCCCCACACCCCACCACACCCACCCCACCCCAACCCACCACACCACACAACCCCACTCACCACCCACCCAAACACTATCCCACCACAACGCAACCCCACACCCTCCGACACACACCCGCAGAACAACCACCACAACTACACCCCCACAACAAACACCACACCCACCAACTCCACCACCACCCCCACCACACCACCAACCACCCACAACTGCCCCAACACAAAACAACCACCCCAAACACCACACACTACCATCCAAACAGCACACCACCCCCACAACACACAACCAACCCCCCCCCAACCAACTCCACCACCCACAACACCACCACAAACAACATCAACCCCAACAACCACAACACAAATACGCACACCCAACAACCAAACCACCCCCACAACAAGCCACCCCATACACACACAAACCCACCTCACACCACACCCCCACCCACCCCCCACCCACTACCACACACCCCCCACGCAAACAACCAACTCCAACAAAACACCGGCCACCCCTACCCAACACAAACAAACCACAAACAACACCACCACAACAACCAACAATACACCCCAACCAAACCCAACCACCCACCTCCCCAAACACCACCAGACACATACAACACACCACGCACCAACCCACCCACAACAACACCAAACGCACACACTCCACCCCCCCACCACACTCCCCCCCCACCCACAACCACTACACACCAACCAAAAACCGACCCACACACCAACCACACACACACACACCCCACACACAACCCACGCCACCACCACTACCCACCAAAACACACACACCCACACCCCCCACTCCAACATCAACCCAACCCACCCAAAAACAACACAACCCTCCAACACCCCAAGACACCCACCACCACACACCCCACCATACACCGCACCCCACACCACCCACACCACCCAGCCCCTCTACACAACCCCACTCACACCCCCAAGAAACCCCCCACAAACCACGACCACCCACCCCGACCAGCACACAACACCGACCACCCACACCCCACCACACACACACACCCCACCATCACACACACAACCACAAGAATCCCAACCACACCCCAAACCCACACACCCAACCACACCACACTACCCAAAAAACAGACACACACAAACCACCACAACCCCAAAAACAAATCAACACCAACCCACACAACCACCCACAACTCACCACCCACCCACCACCCGACGAAAACCCACCCACACACCCCACCCACCCCAACTCAACAACCAACAAGATACACCTACATCACTCCCACCACACACAACAAACCCCTACACACACCCCACCCCCACCCACCCACCACCACCACAACCCCCACCCACGTCCACCACAACCACCCCGACACCCAAACACACCCCCCACACACCAACACACCCCCAACCCGCCACAACGCCCTCCCAACCCACCACACAACCTCCCAACACATACCCCCCACAACCAAACCCAACCCCACACAACAATCCACCACCAACCCCTCCCAACACACGACCCCCACCACACCACCCAACCCCACAACAACCCCAAACAACAACCACACCCACCCACCCCCCCCTCACCCCCACCCCGAACACCAACACACCCCCGACCCCCACACCACCACAGCCAAACCCCACCCCACCAAACCCCACCCACCCATACCACACAAACCACACCCCACACCACACAGCACCCCATCCCCAAACTCACAACCACTACACAACACCCGACACACCATACAACCAAACCCACACACCACCACCTCAACCCAACACCACAACCAACCACACCACACCCACCACCACCACCAAACACACCAGCACCCCCCACCACCCACCCGCAACCACAACTCCCCACACCACACACCCACCCAACAACGACCACCAACCACAACCCCCAAACCCACCAACCCTGCTATCTTGGTTCCTAGGTCCTCTGCATTCCCTTGCAAAGTGTCCCATCTTGTGACAGTTGAAACACTCCACCTTAGACTTGTCATATCCAGCTGTGTCACTCCCATTGATAGTGATCTTTCTACAGTTTTCTGGAAAAACCTTTTTGTCCTCATGCTCAGCAATGCTAACTGCCACTTCAAATCCATCTCTTCTATGTCATCTTCATGGATTTGTTCAAGGTCCTCATATACAAGTTGAGACCCGTTTGGTTGACTGGCCAAAAATGCATAAACAGTGTCATCACTTAAGTTAGCAGTACTAACTTGAGTACTAGCAGTGCTAACTTGAGTGCTAGCAGGGCTAACTTGAGTGTTAGCAGTACTAACTCCATAAGCAGTATTAACTTCATTAGTACTGCTAGGGGATGACACAAAAGCCATATTCTGAGAACTTGAGCTTGAGCTTGAGCTTGCAGTTCCTTTAACCTCTTGTTCAACAATCTTGAAATTGTTGTAGAGATCATCAAAGCTCATTGTGTCTAGATCAGGTTTATTCCTCCAGACCACAACATGAGTATTCCACTCAGAAGGCAGACTTCTCAAAAATTTCAAATTGAGATCTTCTTGTGAAATATTTTCACCCAAGATAGCCAGCTGACTTACAATCTTCTGAAGCCTGTTAAAAATAGAGTCAAGAGACTCTGTGCTTGGAGCACTAAAGTTCTCATACATTTGCTTTAGAAGAGTCTTCTGAGTCTTCTTTGTGGCTTCATTACCACCAAATCTTGTTTGTATAGCAGCAAACAAAGTCTTAGCATCCTTGTACTGATTAAATGTCATTAGATGTTCATTAGGAAGTGCCATCAGTAACATACTTCTTGCCTTCACATCATTATTCTTTTGAACCTTTTCTTCAGTAGTTACAAGACCTGGTATTAGAGTATTTGAGGTACCATCAGCATTTGTTGTTGTTTGAGCTACTAGTTTGAATGAGTTTCCATTCTCTATGACATCCCATAGAGCATAGTCTTGTACTTGAAAGTATTGCTTAATCCTTAGCCTCCACATATCATATTTACCCTGTTTGATAATGGGTAACTTTGCATTAGTAGTGGTTTGTGCAGTTTCTAGATCCTTCTCTTCCTTGTGAGTAAAAAGTTTTTCTTGTTAGTTTCTTTTAGATCAAAGTTTCAGAACACAAGCTTTGATACCACTTGTTGATCCTAACTTAAGATCGATTCCTTGGCTTGTAAAGGTTAAGTTACTTTGGATAGAACCAAAACAACTATGGTAGAAACTTTGTGAATACTAAAAAATATGCAGAATCAACTCTTTAATACTTAGAAGAATATTAATGAAACAATACACTGTATGAACAATGATATTACTAAAAAGCTCCAATATTATTATTATTATCAATAATACGAGTACTTTGTGTAGTACTAGGGTTTACAACCTTGAAGCTATATATCAAAACGTATGAATGTGTGTGAATATATATATATAAAACCATAACCTGGGATCTCCTTTTATACACCAAGGAGTCCTTTACAAGATAACTACATATCTTCTATAATTCTAATAGATATCAAGCAAATCTTCTAACTTTATAAGATATACACTGAATAAGTCAATACAAATCTCTTGATACGTCTTTATCTCTTTAGCAGTCTTAATCATCATGCAGCAATCTTAATCTTCATGCAGCAGTCTTAAGTTAGTACTGGCAGTACTAACTTACTCTAGCAGTACTAACTGGTTAGTACTGGCAGTTGTAACTTGAGCAGTACTAACTGTTGGCTTGGCAGTACTAAGTATGAAGACTTTTAATTCCCAACAAAACTATACTTCTCGCAACCAGAATTCGCACTTGAAAAACTTAGCATACAGTTTCTCTTCCTTGAGCAATTCTAAGATTAATCCTAGGTGCACTTCATGCTCTTCCCGGGTCTTAGAGTAAATCAAGATATCATCAATAAACACTATCACAAACTTGTCTAGATACGGCCTACACACTCGGTTCATCAGATCCATAAATACCGATGGTGCATTAGTCAAACCAAAGGGCATTACAATGAACTCGGAATATTCATAACGAGTTGTAAACGCACTCTTTGGAATGTCATCCTCATGCACTCTCAGCTGGTGGTATCCGGACCTAAAATCTATCTTAGAGAAATATTGTGATCCTTGAAGTTGATCGAACAGATCGTCTATCCTAGGGAGTGAATAACGGTTCTTAATGGTCAAATTGTTCAGATCTCTATAATCAATGCTCATTCTAGAGGAACCATCCTTCTTCTTAACAAATAATATCGGTGCTCCCCAAGGCGACAAGCTTGGTCGAATGAAACCTTTGTCCTAGAGTTCTTTGAGTTGTCTTGACAACTCCTCCATTTTAGAAGGTGCCAATCGATAGGAGATTTCGCGACCGATATTGCTCTAGGGACTAACTCGATCCGAAATTTGATTTCCCGAACAGGGGGTGATCCTGATAGGTCATTGATAACATCAAATAACGTCACATTTATACCATCATTTATCCCAAATAAGTTACCTATTTTTGTATAATTATTGCAAGAATGTGTACTTAATTGCTTAAAAGTGTTATTTGCAGCAATTAAGGAGTGATTTGTGAAGACATGTTGAAAGGCGCATATTTTTGAGCTAAAATGAAGACATTTGAAGATTACCCATTTCTGACCAATACGCTGTATCCAGGAAAAGAGATACGGCGTATCAACGCCAACTCTTCACAAGTAAACGCGTATTCACAATTCCCAATACGGTGTATCTACCTTCTGCTATACGTCGTATCCATGAAGATAACTATGCAGAGATACGAAGATATTTGTATTTTGGGAATGTATATCGTACTGATCTTAAACTTTGCGCGTACTCCAAGGGATACACCCCAATACGCCGTATTGGCCTAGCCCAATACGACGTATCCAACATTTTTCAGAGGTTATAAATAGAAGACTCAAAATGTGCAAAATTATATTCTTCATACCTTACTCATAAAAGATGATTTTTAGAAGAAAAGAAGAGCAACAAACGTCAAGCATCGATCACGATTCCATAGAAGATAAAGTGTAATTTCCTTACACTTTTAATCATTTAATTTTTGGTATCGTTCGGTAAAACGTTTAGTTTACCTTGGTTAATTGATCACACTTGTATAATTACAATGGTTATGGGCTAATACCCTTGGGTATTAGCCATCTTAATGAAGATTTAATATTTGGTTTGTTTTAAAATCGATTTACTTAATTTATCGTTAAAAGTCTAATTATGTTTATCACATGATACTTGCTTATGTGTTTGAATAAGAGACCTATCATTCAACTGGGTCTAGTTACGCCTAATAAGTGAGCTAGATACTGAGATAGCTCTCCATATCGTGTTTTATATTACTGGACCAATAGGATTACAAATAACGTTCTGTCTTTGTCTTTAAATTAAGAGCTTAGTTGGATCGGCAGGTGACCCGTTATGTTTCAACAAGTATGTTCTTGATTAATTGATAAAGATTTGAATAGTGACTACCAGTATATAAAATACCGTCAAACAGTAAGTGGGTAAAGTCCTAATAAGGTTTATCAAGATCACCATTGTTATGATCCCTAGATAGATTATAATTAAACTAAAAGGATGCTTTATGCGGATGCGTTAATTGTGACATGATTCAACGTGTCTAGGTCTTAGGATGATGTCCCGCCTAAGTCTTAAGAATGATATGCCGCTTCGAGATAAGAAATCATTGCACTAAATAAACAAACCAGCATTTAATCGGATTTAATATGGCTAATACATTTTTCTATTATTTGGCTTGCACCGCTCTTTTATCTTCTAATTGTTTTCTTGCATGTTTATTGTGTTTAGAAAAAATTATTGTCACCATAAAACTTGTGGCAGTCTCTCAGGCTAAAAACCCCCCATATCCGTTAGAAGCATATATAGCATAGGTTTAACAAGTAATTAGAATTAACATAACTAGAGTAATTAAAATACTGATAGATTATAAGGTTAACGATCTCACTCTTAGTTTTCGACGCGCTACTTACCACGAAACTCCACCCGATCGGGTATACTGACCGTTAAAGTGTTGTTTTATGATAAGTCGGCTAAATATAAATGTAAAACTTAGTAATTAATAAATTAACCCTACATGACATCACATCAAGTTTTTGGCGCCATTGCCGGGGAGTGAATAAGTTTAACCTTTAATTTTATTAGTATTTCTAACCATTAGTTTAAATTAATCTAATTAGTGTAATTTAATTCTGTTTGTAATTAATTTAATTATGTGTTTAAATTCCCGCATTATTTAATTGTTTTCTAAGTACCTAAACAGATACGTCGTATCCACCAGTTTGATACGACGTATCGACCTTTCCACTCAGAACAACGTATTGATCTTACAGTCTAGACGACGTATCTTTTCTTCCAAACAATACGGCGTATTTTGTATAGTCAATACGGCGTACTAACCTTCAGTAGACAATACGGCGTATTCAAATCAATCGAATACGGCGTATTCGTTATCTGATACAGTAACAGAACTAAAAAAATTGATTTCCGTGTTTAATTTTCTGTATTCTTTCCAAAGAGCCTATCTTACTGATTTATTATCCTCTGTTTCAGGTGATGCATGATAAGAAGTTCCACTAAGGAACTAATTACACCTTTTGAAAACCCGAAAAGCGCATTCTGCTAAAAAAGGAGGCTCTACGAGACACCTGGTCTTGTGGAATCAAGTTCACCAAAGCTCGATTTATTTTCTGGCATCAAAGAACATTTAGAAGAAGAAACTACAAGAATTATAACAGAAATAATGTAGCAATACATGAGCAAGACCCGTGGAAACTATGGGTCAGGAGTTGTTAGGCCAAAGATTAATGATAAAACTCACTTTGAATTAAAAGGGCAAATTCTCAAGGAACTTCACGAAAATACTTTCAGTGGTTCAGAACATGAAGACGCAAATGAACACATCGAAAAGGTTCTTGAGATCATTGACTTATTTCATATCCCCGAGGTTACTCAAGATCAAGTAATGCTTCGAGTTTTTCTCATGTCCTTAACTGGAGATGCAAGTCGATGGCTCAGGAACGAATCATCAGGTTCAATCATAAATTGGGAAACCCTGAAGACAAAGTTTCTAAACAAGTACTGCCCACCTGCTCGCACGACAAAGAAAATGGAGGAGATAAACAATTTCCAGCAAGAACCGGATGAAAGTCTCTTCCGAGCTTGGGAAAGTTTAAGGAACTTTTGATGAAATATCCTCAGCATTATTTAACTGATATGCAAGAAGTTATCTTATTCTATAATGGGCTCAATGTTCCTACCAGACAAATCCTTGACTTTAAAGGTGCCATTCCTACTAAAACTGCTGCTGATGCAAAAATAACCATCTAAGAAATGACTGAATACTCCCAGAAATGGCATAACGGAACGTCCTTAAAAACCAGAAGTACTAAAACTTATGACGGGCTAGCTGCTATTCAAGCCCAGCTCAATAACCTCGGAAGAGAGATCAAGAAAGTCAACAAGAAAGTTTACGCTGCTCAGGTCGGATGCGAACTATGCAAGGGACCACACTACACAAAGGACTGCCCACTATAGGAAGAAGGGAATACTCTGGAAGAGGCTTATTACACGCATTTTGGAGCACCCTATCAACCTGCAAGACAGTATAGAGCAGCAGGGCCAGGATTCTACCAACGCAACAACAAAAACTCTTCGTATCCTGATCGAAGACAAACATTGGAAGAACCACTGACCAAATTCATGGCTGAGTCAGCAAAGAGACACGAAGAGAAATCGAACATCATCAAGGAGATTCGAGCTTCTACCGATGCAGCAATAAGAAATCAAGGAGCATCAATTAAGACCTTGGAAATTCAAATTGGTTAAATGAGCAAGGTTTTACAAGAAAGAAGAATTGGAGGTCTGCCCAGCTCAACTGAACCAAACCTAAGGGACCATGTAAATTCAATCTCAACCACTAAAGCCGATTCATTTAAGATATGCTGTATGGGATGTAGTCCATACGCCGTATCATACGGCGTATCAGGGTCACAACACATAAGCTTATTTTCTAAAATAGTTCCCTTTCTAAGGCGACTACAAGACTACTGCTGTGATGATTGGAGAGAGGCACAAGATGTGAAGATTTTAGAAGCTTATGATCACACCTTGCCTCAGAAGGAAAAACAGTCAGGGAGCTTTACTTTACTTTTTTTTATTCATAATGTTTGTTTTGATAAAGTCCTTGTTGACCTAAGAGCAAGTGTGAGTGTTATGCCATTTTCTACCTACACCAACCTTGGTATAGGAATTTTATCTCACACGAGGTTGACCATTGAATTGGCTGACAAAATAATAAAACAACCAAGGGGTATTGCTGAAAACGTGTTAGTGAGGATTGGCAAATTTATTTTTCCCATAGACTTTATCATCTCGGATATACCGAGGATGATGATGTACCTTTGATCCTCGGACGACCGTTTTTATCTACTGCCCATTCCAAGATTGATGTTTATAAAAGAAAATTTACTTTAAGGGTCGTGGAAGAAAAACTTGTTTTCAAAAGTATCAAGCCAGCCACTAGCATAATCAGGAGGGTCTTCATTTTAAAGAATCTTGATTTAAAAACAAAGCTTATAGGAGAGGATAACGAGTCATTCAACCCACTTTATTGTAACTACATTTAATTAAATGACTTGGACACACCTCTAGAACCCTAGACGAATCAAGATGTTGATTTTGAGCCAACTATTATCAATGAACCCGATAATGTTAAAACTAGTTCTAAGTGTTACTATAAAATGAAGTTTTCTTGCACGATTGGGTATAAAAATGTTAATGCTGACTTCATCCCTTCCTTGTATGTTAATTTAATTACCAAAAGCTTTTATTATTCTATAATCAAGGACGCGGACGGCCACGAAGGGAAGAGTCTAGCCGTAACTCTAATAGATATACCCGTTTTCGTTGGATAATTTTCTATTCTTGCAGGTTTTATCATCATTGACGATGAAGATGCTACAAGAGATGTTGTGCTCGGCATGCCATTCTTCATGAAATACATGTCATGCCAAATGGTTATGATAAAATTCGCTCACGGAGACAAGTGCGAGCGAATGATGGAAAAATGAAAGAAGAGTAATGGGAAAAAAAGCCGAACTTAACGACTAGCTAAAACAAAAGTTCTTCCTAGGAGACAACCCGGTCGTTTTTAAATTGTTTGAATCGTTTTTAAATTGTTTTCAAGAGTCTGTCTTCCCAGACACTCCATACGGCGTATCGAACCCCTATGGATACGGCGTATAGATGTGTTTGGACGTTATGAGTCTGTAATTTAATTTTAGTACTTTAAATATTTTAATTGTTTTTACAAGAACCATACGGCGTATCCTAGGGTTTGGGATACGGCTTATTAATCCCTGTACAGTTGTGTGTTTAATCGTTTTCCTGCATTGTAAATTTTGTATAACCGAGTTAGGAATTGCACCTTTGTTTGCTAAGCTCTTATGCAGACCTTGCTTTAAGGAAAATCGACGATATGGTATACTCTGAAAAAGACGTGTGTTGAACTCGTACGAAGCATTCTGAAGCCTTGTCAACACACTTTTTGCTCAAAGAACTCAAATCGGAGAATCATCCCGAGCAACATATCAGGGGAGTTTCTCGTTCTAATTCTATTTCTCATTTTCTTTATTAATTTATCTATACAACGAGGGTGTTGTATAATCTAAGTGGAGGGATGTATAGTTAAAACGCCTACTTGTCCTTTCGTTTACAAATAACTTGCCAATTTGTGAGAATTAAGCCTATTCTGTTTCCAAACGTTTACTAAAAATTCCACAAAAACATGAGTGTGCCGATGATGTAGTGGACTTTAGAACTTGGACTGGTATATCACTCGAGACCATAATGATGAGTACTATGAATTTAGATGGAGAAACATTTTTAACTGGTAAATTTCTAGGAATACACCAAAAAGCCTAAATGTTGTAAAATTAACTAACTACACTGGTTAGTTAAATCCCGTGTAACCCTTTGTTTACTCTCACCATACGAGTAAGATCCCCTAGAAAAAACTATTGAGCCATTCCTGTCTTTTTCACACCATATGTTTATTTCGTTACACCTTTACACCTTAGCATACCCTATAGATTAAGCCTATCTTTAATCAAGTTGCTAGTTGCTTTTGTGCAAAGTTTTGTATTTCCCGTGTCAAAGTGAATTTTTTTTATCTCTGTTATGGTCGGGAAATTACACAATACAATGGGAAAAATTGTGGCTCGTATATTTTGCTACTTTTGCGATTATGTATTTTGTCCGAAGAAAAAGTGTTGAAGGAAAATTTATTTAGAAAAATTATGATTGTGAAGACGGTAAAATTGCACCGAGGTTTATGTTAAAAAAATGGAAAAAATGGAAAATGCATCAAAAAAGAGAAGGAAGTTTTATGGTTGGTTCGTTAAACTTAAACCGAAGAAATTCTTGGAAGGATCGATTATTCGTAGATTAAAAGTCAACGATGTATAGTTTTGTATTAAGTGGCCGATATCACCACTTTTGTAAAAGTATGCAAGTTTGAGATGTAAGGGAAGTTGACCATTATGGGAACGCCAACTTTGGTTGTCTTTGTCATTTCTATGATCGAGGCGTTTGTCTATATGTTCGAGTCTTTATCATGGAACGGTCAGGGAAAGGTTACTAGCAACTATCGTATTTGTTCAAAGCCTAATCTATTTGTTTTGTAAATTTTATTTGACAACCTTTTACTTCCCTTTCCTAGCAACTAACCTTAAGATCTACTTGGAAGAAGATGTGTACGAGCCATGCATGTCTATTTCGTCGTTACATCCATGTATGCGTGACTCAGCTGCCTTGTTGGACGACGACTTTCGATGAAAGTTAGAAGCTCCATACCCTATATTGTTCTTCGTCCTAACCGCTGGTTAAATACGAACGAGGATGTAATCGAATCATACATGTCTATTTCGTCGTTATGGCCATGTATGTGTGGTTCAGCTACCTTGTTGGTATGATATTTTTGGTGAAAGATTGCTTGAATGATCAACCCTGTAGGTCCTTATTAACAGGATCTAAATGAGCCTTAAACGACTTATAGTCCTTTGAATAAATCCAAAGACACTATGAGAGACAATGACTGTGAATTAATATGGCTAATACAGTTTTCTATCATTTGGCTTGTACTGCTCTTTTATCTTCTGATTGTTTTCTTGCATGTTTATTGTGTTTAGAATTGATTATTGTCACCATAAAACCTGTGTCAGTCTCTCAGGCTGAAAACCATCCATTATCATTAGAACTAGGTTTAACATAGGTTTAACAAGTAATTAGAATTAACTCAATTAGATTAACTAAAATACTGATAGAATATAAGGTTAACAACCTCGATCTTAGTGTTCGACACCCTACTTACCACGAAACTCCACCCGATCAGGTACACTGCCCGTTAAAGTGTTTTTTTAGGATAAGTCGGCTAAATATAAATTTAAAACTTGGTAATCAATAAATTGACCCTACACGACAACACATCACACGTAAAACAAGATTTTTAAAATAAATTGTATTTTAAAACTTGAATCGATCTATGGAATCAAAAAATATTTAGAAGGGCAATCTATGCAAAGACCACCACTATTTGAAAGTGATGGATTTATTTATTGGAAAAATAGATTCGAAACTTATGTGAAATCAAAAGATCTAGATCTTTGGCATATTATTACCTATGGTGATTTTTCTCCTATTCAAAATAATCCTGAAACTAAAAAGAATGAAATTGTACCATTTGAAAAACAAAGTGATGATCGTAAAAAAAGACTTGCTAAAAATAATGAAGCTAAAATGATAATTTATAATTCTTTTCCACGTAAAGAATACGAAAGAATTTT
The DNA here is from genome assembly GCA_026074375.1 of Tanacetum coccineum. Classification (NCBI taxonomy): domain Eukaryota; kingdom Viridiplantae; phylum Streptophyta; class Magnoliopsida; order Asterales; family Asteraceae; genus Tanacetum; species Tanacetum coccineum. The sequence goes on from BQNB010000043.1 coordinate 105,630, forward strand.
TATGTGTAAAACCGCAAAAGAAATTTGTGATACTTTATTAATCACACACCAAGGTAATAGTCAAGTCAAAGATAACAAAATAGATCTTCTTGGTCAACAATATGAACAATTTACGATTCCGGAGGAAGAATCGATAGATAATCCTTTTTGCTAGATTTAACACTATTATTACTAGTCTAAAAGCACTTGATGAAGGTTTTTCTAGCAATAACTATGTTAGGAAATTTCTTAGGGCACTTCATCCCAAACGGCGCGCAAAGGTTACGGCTATTGAAGAGTCGAAAGATTTGACGTCATTATCACTTGACGAACTTATTGGAAACTTGAAAGTGTATGAAGTGATAATTAAAAAAGATTCCGAAATGGTCAAAAAGACAAAAGAAACAAAGTATATCTCTTGCTTAACAGCTAAAAAGGAATCTAATGATGAGATAGACTTCGATTTCCGATAGTGAAGAACAGAATATGCCATACGCAAAAGAATTCAAGAAATACATCAAAAGTAATACGAGGAAGATTCACAAGAACAATCAACGTGATGAAAAAAAGGCGTCCTATGTTATCAAGGAAGAAAAAAACCATAGGGCTTATTGTTTGGAGGAACATGAGAGAATAACTGATGAAAAAGCAGGAAGAAAACGACAATGAAGAAACATGTCTTGTGGCTCAAGCAATCAAATAAATATGCCTTGGTAAATAAGTTAGAGGCCGAAGAATGGATTAAGGATAGTGGATGCACAAAACACATGACGGGAAACCGGAAGCTATTTTCTACATATCAAGCATACAACGGAGATAACATTATCTTTTGAAGTAACTTGTGTGGTAACATCATAGCCAAATGTACGATCTCTCATGACTCCCTAATTATGGAAAATGTTGAGCACGTAGATAATCTAAAATTTAACTTACTTAGTATCGGTCAAATTATGGTGAATAAGGCAAAGTAAGATATACCGAACATGATAGTGCAAATAATTAAAGCTGAAAAATCATAATAGTAGAAGGAAATTAAGAAAATAGGGGGTTTAAATTTTTTTTTTTTTGTTTTTTAATAATGTATAAAACTAGAAAATAAAATTGAAATCAAATATGTTCATATAACCTAGATGAAAAATTCTACTTTATGCATAAGCGAATTAGGTCACGTAAATATTGCTATTAATTCAATATCTATCGTCTAAGGATTGGGTTAGAATCTACCTAAGCTTAAATTCCGACCGCATATCTGTGACGCTGCAAATGGGAAAAACAAGCTCATGCTAGTCACAAAGCAAAAATATAGTATCGACAACTAGATCTTAGAATTAAATACAACATGGACTTATTTGGGCCCTTACCGCTATAGAAATACGGAGTAATGGAGAAATTCGTTATTTACCTTAGTAATGTAGATGACTATCCCGATTACATGGACTAGATTTTTAGGGAATAAGACCGAATCTTTTGAAGAGTTCAAAATATTTAGTAAAATGATTCAAAATAAATTAGGATGTTCCATAGTGTCAATTAGAACGGATCATGGTTGAGAATTTGATAATGAAGTACAATTCAAAAACTATTGTGATTATAATGGGATTACTAACAATTTTTCTGCTCCTCGTACTCCACAATCAAATAGGGTAGTAGAAAGAACCGAATAACACTCTACAAGAAATGATTAGCACTATGTTAAATGAAAAATCGATCTCACGAAAAATTTATGGTGTAACGCAGTTGATACATCAACAACATACTCAATAGAATTATCCATTAGACACATTCTAGAAAAACTCCAAACGAATTATTAAAAGTAAAAACCAATCTTAATTACTTCAAAAGTATTGGAAGTAAATGCATCAATCTAATTACAAAAATATTACCTCACCAAGTATTTGTCCCAAGTCGTAACGAAGGAGTTTTTTCCTAGATAATAGCAATATAGTAAAGCCTATGTAATTCTCACAAACAAATAATGAAAGTCAAGAATCCTTGAAGATGTGACATTCGATAAACTCCTCCACCTCCCCCCACCAAAAAACATCACAATTCACACAATCATCACAACACGAACACACAAAATCACACGAGAGCCTAGAGGATGATGATTTAGTCAAAGAAGAAGCTATTGAGGTTAATAAAACAAGACCCTTAGGCAATGATCTCGAAGATAAATCTTTAGAAAATAATGAAATCTTAAACATTAAAGAATCTAAGAGCCATCCATTAGAAACTATTATTGGTAATCTAAATCAAAGAACTCTTAGATCCATGCTCAAGACCAAAAATAATGTCTTTGTTTTCTTCACTTTCACCCATACACCTAAAATATAGAATGAGGCTTTTAAGATGAAATTGAGTAATTGCTAAGCAAAGCTAGTTTAAACCAATTTATAATCAAATAATTTTGGGAGTTAAGTCCTAAACCCAAACAATCTGACCATAGATTGGAGATCAAAATGATATATAGAAATAAGCTTGACGAGAATGGTGTCGTGTCTAGAAATAAAGCTAGGCTAATTGCTCAAGGTTATAATCAACAAGAATGAATTGATTATGACGAAACTTATGCACCCGTAGCTAGATAGAATCCATAAGAATATTATTAGCTTATGCATGCGCACTAGACTTTAAATTATTTCAAATGGATGTAAAGAGTACATTCCTTAATGGTTGTAGGTCCTTATTAACAGGATCTAAATGAGCCTTGAATGACTTATAGTCCTTTGAATAAATCCAAAGATACTATGAGAGACAATGACTGTGAATATAAATATTGACGCGGAATATCAATATCTATACCAAGACGAACACAAGAACAAATACTCAAATTGCTATTACTATTACTATTTGATTGTGAATACTCAATCAACTCATATGTTTACAACACTATTCATGTCCTTTTATAGACTTAATGAACCCTAAACGCGTTAAGAGATAATGCTTATCTCTTCTAAATCAACGCTAATTGAAACTATTACTAAAATTACAAACAAGAAAACCCCCCCCCCCTTATAAAACTGGTTTCCTCCTAACCCAGCATAAACTTTAATACTACCAGCTTAAGTTAAGCTAGGCAGACTTAACTTCTGCTGGCAGACTTAACTTGCTCTACCAGACTTAACTTCTATACTAACAGTACTAACTATTCAGCTATCAGTACTAACTATAACTAACAGACTTAACTTTAATACTAACAGTATTAAGTCTGTTTACAATATTTTCCTAACAATCCTCCCCTAACTTGATCTTCATTCATGAACTTCAAGTTCCTTCAAAACATTTTTGATCTTTAAATACTTTAAGCTTCACCTTGGGCTTTAGAGGATTTTCTTGAACTTCTGTCTTCAAAATAATATGTCTTTAAGTCTTCAAATCTTGACAGCAACTAGCCTTCAAAGCTATTCATCAATCCATTGTATCAGCAACATTGACAATTTTGTACATCAAATCATAAAGTTTCAGTCTATTCTCATCACTTCCAGGTGTGTTAACTCCTGTGAGAGGTGAATCATCGAAAATTTTAAATGGATTTGATGTCTCTTTACCAGTTAGCCATTAACTCTGGAGTAGTCAGTTCTTTGGCCACCAGAAAGGTGTATGTCCATGGTCAACTGAAAACCATTTCAACTCTCAGTACTTGAAACATTGGTGAGTTGAATACCATATGGTTTTTGGCAAACCATTACAGCCATCAACGGATTTGATATGCCTTTACCTGTAGCCGTTTGCTCAGGGCTAGTCAATCCTTTGGCACCTAGAAAAGGTAAATTCCATGGTGGATTGATAACCATGTCACATAAAACTTGGTGAGTTGATATACCATCCACTTTTTGGTAAAGTGTCAACCATCTAATATGGATTTGCAATTTGTCTTTACCATAAGCCATAATCTTATGGACTAGTTATGGTTTTTCCACTGCCTTTACCACAAGCCATAAACTTGTGGGCTAGCCAACTCTTCACTTTAACAGATATGGTGAGTTGAAAACCATACAACTTATTTGCAAGTTGTCAACCATAGAACGGATTTGAGAGGTCTTTACCAAGAGCCGTTTGCTCTTGGACTAGCCAGTCCTTATGTTGGTTAGACATGGTGAACTGATAACCATTTGTTGTGTTAGTGCATAGCACCTTCACCAAGTGTTATCCTTCTCATCTTCTATCCTAGGTTTTTAAACCTTACAAACTTCACTACTTTCTAATTCCAGCTTGTTTTTCCATCATTTTCAACAATCTATAGCAATCCTCATTCATCTTTCCATCCAAAAGCTTCATTTTCAACATAGTTTGACATACCTCAGCAGATAAAGGATACTTTCTATCAGACAACATGTAAACATCCATAGACTCTAAGTTCAAACAATGTACCCTACAAGTATCATAGTATCTCCAACTTATAATCTTTTGCTGTCCTATCTCACTCCATATAGAATCTGTGCTAAGAGGTTCTTCAAACATAATTCTTAAACATTTCCAAAATCCCTTTTCTAACTTATCCTCTGGCCCATCCATTCCATATCTATTCATCACAATCCTATACAGCTCAGTAAGGTCATCCCTAGATATAGATTTCATCATGGCACCAAAATTTATATATACTATATCTGTTCCATCTTCCCTAACAATTTGATATACCCCTTTTTCTCCTTGCTTAATAATCTTATAGGTAGCTACACTAGGTGTTTTCATTGCTACAGGAACAGGATTAATAGGAGTTTCAGTACCTGTGCCAGTTTCTTCTTGCTCACCAACCTTATCTGAATCTTCAGAGTCATTCTTATCCACACTTGTATGCATTCCTTTCCTAGCTATCTGTTTTCTTCTCTTTCCAGACTTCTTTGTTGGTTCATCATCCTTTGCTTCATCATCTTTATCTTCTTTCAGTCTCTTTGGAGTCTTAGTCTGAAGCTCTTCACCAAATCTTTTCAAACTGTCTTTAGTAGCTTCAAAACTTATTGGAGCAAAGGACTCAACCTGTTTTACAAGCTTGTCAAACTCTTTCTTGACTTCATCAAAACTCAATTTCCTCAGCTGATTTAACTTCCATGACCCTTGATTCTTCAAGTAGTTCATCATATAAGTCTTCAGCTGTGATTGGGTCATGGGCTTGTTTCTTTTAGCTTTGGCTCTTTCTTCAGCAAAGAACTTCTTTCTTTGATTCACAAGGTCTACCATTTCCTTAGTCAAAGTCTTTTCCTTGAAGTTCACTTCCAAGCATGCTCTTTGATAACTCACATTGGCTTCAAGTTTTTGCTACTAATCAAGTCCCAATCTTCATTTGTATAGTGTTGAGGCCTACAATATTGTACTTGAGCTTTCTCTTTCTTCTGTTGCTTCAGTCAACTCTTCTTCTTCTGCAATCCTTTTAGCTAGAAGAGCATCCAAATGTATTTGCTGCGAGAAGACCTGCCTCTTCTCTTTGTAAGGAATCCAATCTTAGCTTCTGCAAGGCTACTTCTTCTTGTAAGATTCTGTTCCTGATTGTCTTATTTGGAGTTTTCTTCCACTGAGCCATAGGAAGCTTCCCTTCTTCTTTGTCCTTTATTTTTCCACAGTACTAGTCTTGCTCATAACATAATAAGTTTCAATACAACCAAGATATTAACTTTACTAGCAGTAATAACTGTCAATACTAGCAGCATTACCTCACCAGCATTATTAATCTTTTCACACCAGTATTATCTTCTTGAAAAGTCCAAGCTTGAGACTACTTTCTGCCATGTAGACTCTTTTCCTTCTCTGTGACCTCCTTCCTTTGTTCAATTGACCTTAGGACTTTAAAAAAGGCAACTCTTTGAGAGAGTTTTGTGCTCTGCTTCAAGAGTGTTTGCTTATTTCTTCCTCTTATTCCTCCCCCTGGTGAGCATGGTGCCTTTGTTGTAAGTAGGTGTAACCAGTCCTTGTTTTGAAGAATCTTGAGGGTCAGCTTGACTATTCCTCCCTTGAACCTCAGGTTCTTCATCCTCTGAATCTGTCAAAACTAAATTCCTCCTCTTTAAGAACCCTTCCAACTTCTTCACCTTCTTGACTAGCTTCACTATTGCATTTCCCATGGTTAGCTTGGTTTGTTTAAGATCCAATTCCAGGCTATCTATTCTTGAAATCAACTTGGGAATTGTTTGAAGCAAATCAGCTGTAGGCATGTGACTTGGAGCTTGTGCTTGTGATGGTGAGAAGTGATGGTGAACAGGAGATTGCTCCTCATAGGTGTGCTCATCTGATGGATGAGTTTGAAGCTTTGATGCAAAGCAGATTTCAAATGAGTTCCATGGGTGAACTTACATTCTTTTTAGGTCTACAAGTCAAGCAGAACAAGGAAGGCATCTTCATCTCTCATGTATAGATTAAGGCTCAGGTTCTTTTTTTTTCAATTCCAGTGGATATAGTATACATTAATTTTGGAGCTATGTTAAAATCTATATCTGTTCCATCTTCTCTAACAATTTGGTATACTCCTTTTTCTCCTTGTTTGATAATCTTATAAGTAGCTACACTAGGTGTTTTCATGGCTACAGGAACAGGATTCAAAGGAGTTTCAGTACCTGTGTTAGTCTCTTCTTGCTCATCAACCTTATCTGAATCATCAGAAACATTCTCATCCATACTTGTGTGCATACCTTTTCTGGCTATTTGTTTTCTTCTCTTTGTAAGCTTCTTTGTTGGTGCATCACCTTTTGCTTCATCATCTTTGTCTTCTTTCAGTCTCTTTGAAGTCTTTGTTTGAAGCTCTTCACCAAATCTTTTCAAGCTATCTTTAGTGGCTTCAAAGCTTATTGGAGCAAAAGAGTCAATCTGTTTTATAAGCTTGTCAAACTCTTCTTTGACTTCTTCAAAGCTCAACTTCCTCAGCTGATTTAACTTCCATGACCCTTGATTCTTTAAGTAGTTCATCATGTAAGTTTTTAGCTGTGATTGGGTCATGGGCTTGTTCCTTTTAGCTTTGGCTCTTTCTTCAGCAAAGAACTTCTTTCTTTGATTCACAAGCTCCACCATTTTCTTAGCAAAGTCTTCTCCTTGAGGTTCACTTCCAAGCATGCTCTTTGATAACTCTGCATTGGCTTCAAGTTTTGCTCTAATCAAGTCCCAATCTTCATTTGTATAATGTTGAGCCTCAAATTGTACTTGAGCTTTTCTTTTCTTCTGTTGCTCAGTCAACTCTTCTTCTTCTGCAATCCTTTGTGCTAGAAGAGCATCCAAATGTATTTGCTTAGCCTCCTCTTCTCTTTGTAAGGAATCCAATCTTATAGCTTCTGCAAGGCTAGCTTCTTCTTGTAAGATCTGTTCCTTTGTCTTCTTTGGAGTTTCTTCACTGAGCATAGGAGCTTTCCCTTCTCTTTGTCCTTTATTTTCACCAGCAGTACTGTCTTGCTCAATAACAGTATTAAGTTCAATACTACCAGTATTAACTTTACTAGCAGTATTAACTTCAATACTAGCAGCATTAACCTCACCAGCAGTATTAATCTTTTCAGCACCAGTATTATCTTCTTGAAAGTCCAAGCTTGAGACTACTTTCTTGCCTGTAGACTCTTTTCTTCTCTTGTACCTCCTTCCTTTGTCAATTGACCTTGACTTTAAAGAGGCAACCTTTGAGAGAGTTTTGGCTGCTTCAAGAGTGTTTGGGCTTATTTCTTCCTCTTGTTCCTCCCCTGAAGCATGTGCCTTTGTTGTAGGAGGTGTAACCAGTCCTTGTTTTGAAGAATCTTGAGGGTCAGCTTGACTTTTCCTCCCTTGAACCTCAGGTTCTTCATCCTCTGAATCTGTCAAAACTAAATTCCTCCTCTTTAGAAACCCTTCCAACTTCTTCACCTTCTTGACTAGCTTCACTATTGCATTTCCCATGGTTAGCTTGGTTTGTTTGAGATCCAATTCCAGGCTATCAATTCTTGAAATCAACTTGGGAACTGTGTGAAGCAAATCATCCATAGGCATGCTACTTGGAGCCTGTTCTTGTGAGGGTGAGAAGTGATGGTGGACAGGAGAGTGCTTCTCATAGAGGTACTCATCTGTGGTAGGTTTAGTCGCAGGTGGTGGTAGTGGTGGTGATGTAGGTGATGGACTAGGTGAGAAGTGATGGTGGACAGGAGAGTGCTTCTCATAGAGGTATCTAAGTCAAGCGTTCTGCTACCAGCATCTACATTTTCATTTACATCAAAACCCAAGTTCTTAATACGATTGTCCAATGGCTCAATTAAATTATTGTGACAAACACAATCAAGTAGGGTTTTTGCGCAAGCCTAACGAGAGTGCAGGGTTTGCTGAGATAGTGGATTTTCTTCGAGGTTCCAACCTCAGGTATGCTTTAACTGCTAATCCAACTATCTATGATTCCCTTGTGAAACAATTTTGGCAGAGTGCTATTGCGAGTACTAAAGAGGATGGGTCTCTAGAAATTAGTGCAACAATTGACACCATAAGGTACACAATCTCTGAGGCGTCAATTAGGGATTCACTTCAATTAGATGACGCCACAGGAATTACAATGTTACCTAATGATGACCTTTTTGAGGGTATGGGCCAAATAGGGTATCCTACTGATGGAACTTTTACCTTTTGGAAAAGTTTCTTTACACCCCAATGGCGATATTTAGTCCACACTACCACCTAGTCCATCACCTACATCACCACCACTACCACCACCTGCGACTAAACCTACCACAGATGAGTACCTCTATGAGAAGC
>BQNB010000043.1:117592-146604 GCA_026074375.1 Tanacetum coccineum
TGCATCAATAATGTAAGACTGAAATAATACAACGAGATTTGATAGTTTGAATGTAAGAAGAAACCCATGAATGTAATCTTGTAAAATTTGGACTCCAATACACATCAGTTATGTCAAGTAGCTTGTTCACCTCAGAAATACATGCTTAAAAGTGTCAACATAAAGTTGGTGAGTTCATAGATTTTTGTAAGCATAAATATAAGTCACAAAAACTATATATACAAATTTACTATGTTACAAGTCTACAAGACTTGCAACTCATAAATTCAAATATATAGGTTTTTAACATGCGTGTAAACACGAAACACTCAAAATGCGTTTGTTAAAATGTTGGAATCAAATATTTGTAAAGTATGCATGTTATAATAGTTACCAAAATTATATATATGAATGTTGGACCGCAATGTTTCAAAGAGTATGATAATTGCAATGAGCACAATATCACAAAATGTTTCAAGTATGTATTGCCTAGTATGCAACATGAGGAGTGATTACGATTGCACCCTTAAGTTCATGAAACTGCGACGTAGACTTATCTGTATGCCACTTTATTCAAGGCACGATAAAAGTTCATGAGTATGTTATGCTGGCCCTGAGGCTCCAAGCCAGTCGTGATCCGCCATAGTATAACGTTCGTTGGCTCGGTATGTCGACACCAGTGAGCGCTACTCACCCGAACGGGGATTGTCAATCCCACATAGATCTATCTTATAACATTCGCTCTTACCCTCTGAGTAATTAACAGTTCAGGCAACCTAAGCTAATCCATAATCATTTGAGTAAAAGTATAGTTGTTGCGTCCATAAGTAAAAACAAGTATTGTATCTCACCGTGATATATGAAAATGAGTTTGTAAGAAATCATGTAAATGAGTTTGTAAACGTTCATGTATCCTAGTATATAAATGAGTTACGAGATCAAGTATGCAATCAAGTATGTAAAAGAGATTGTAAAAGATATATGTAAACAAGTTGTAACGAGCATGTATTCTCCTCCGAGATTTGTAAAGCAAATGTAAAGCAAGTAAAAGAGGGGCTATAAACTCACCTTAAGTGATTGATTTGATTATCTAAATCAAATAAGTGAATCGTCACGTGTAGACCGAATGCAACCTAATTAAATATAGGTCGTATGAGTACAATGTACTTAAATAACTAACACAACATATAATTCTATATAGTTACATCACCACAAAATCATGTTTGTTTAATTTATAAAATTAAACAATATAAAATTTGTACTTTTAAAAATAAATGTCCACGTACTTGTATTTGTAAAAATAGTATATTTGTCCAACAATTGATTATTTGTTATAAATACTTGATTTAATGTTTTTATTATTTGTATAAAGTTATCGTATAAATAGTTCAATCGTCTTGTAAAATAATAATTATAAAGTTAAAAACATGTATAAATATTATATAAGTGTTACTACACCGTTTCGTAAAGTTTTTATTAAAAATGAACCAACACTATTCATGTCAGGAAATAGTGCACAAGAGTAAAATAGTGCGTATCTTTCTCGTTTTAACTCCATTTTATACGTTCTTTATGTCTACGGTTTTGTATTAAGAAGATCATTTTGTAAGGTTTTTGTTGAAAACAAACAACACTATTCATGTCAGGAAAAATAGTGCAAAAAAATTAATATAAAGTTATCTAGCTTTAATCATTTTGTAAAATATTATTTATAAAGTTAAAAACATATATACATATTATATAAGTAATGGTACATCATTTTGTAAGGTTTTTGTTGAAAACAAACAACACTATTCATGTCAAGAAATTAGTGCAGAAATTTTATATAAGAAGTTACCTAGTTTCTATGGTGATTTTACTCATTTTAACACACTTTCGGGGTTCTTATATATCTTGTGCTATTGATCTGAGAAGTAACACGCCCCGGATATCCTTATTCCGCTGCGACCCATTTTGGGGGTGTTACAAACACCCCCAAATTGGGTCGCATCGGAATTATGCCGAAAACTTATTTTGCCGGTATTGTTTCAAATCTAGTTTTGGCCATAACTTCTTCGTTTTACATCCGTTTTTTGAGTTCTTTATATGCACGAAATCGTGTTAAGATGTACTAACACATTTTTAAGGTTTTAGATCAACTAAATGCCCGCAACCTAATGTCCTAAACCTTCTGCCCCAAAAGGGTATTTTAAACATTTTCGTCAAGTATTTCTACCCTATTTTTATACCACAAATTCACTAGTCTATGTATTTCAATCACCTTCCACAAACACAATCATCCACTAACCTAATCCCATCCAATACTTCACAATATCATGAAATAATCATAAGATAAATTAAGCTAGTTAATGAACTTTAAACCTAACCACAAGTCTAAAATCATAAGTAAGTAGTGTTTCTTGTTTTATTTGAAAATATTTATAAAAGTAAACTAGTTGGTGATTTAACTTGATAATAAAGATGTATGTATGTAAGTAAATATAATGAAAGTGTAGAGATTTTTGTATGGACCTTGAGTGTATGAAGATGATGATGAACATAATCTAAACCCTAATTCAAACCCCTTTTGTTTGATTAATAACCTAAACTCTTGAATATACTTGTAGTTCTTGCTTGAAAAATCAAAACCAATTGTTTTCTTGTTGCTTGTTTGTGACCGGAGCTCAGATAGGAGAAATAGAGAGTTTATGTGTGTTTTTCTTTGTGAGAAATAAAGTGAAATATGAGAGGGTATTTATAGGAATGATTAAACTTAGAGCCAAATGGTGTATCTTGAAGCCAAAGCAAAACTTGGAGCCTAAGGGTGGCTCATGTGGCTTGTAAGGGTTTTGGTAAGAAAAGATGGAAGTGTAAGATAGTTGATAGGAGTGGTTAATTGCTAGGAAATTTAGCACATGGTAAAAACTAGCAAGTATTATGTATAAGTTAGTAATAATTGATATTTTTTTGTGTTTCAATAAGTGTAACCGGCCATTGTAATAATATTGTGTAAAATTATATAATTTTTGGGTATTGGGTATAATTGTGGGTATTTGGTTAAGTGCAGATAGGTATAATGGTTTACATGTATGCAAAAAGGTTCCAAAGTGCGAAACGTAAACTTTTTACGTAACGTAATAAAAAGTTATAAAGTATCCTCATAAAAATAATATAACACTTTATTGACGTAAACTTTTATTTGTTTGATGTCGGTTTACGTTGATTGTTGATTTTTAGTTTACGCGATTTAACCAAATGGTTGAAATTAAAAGTAAAAGCGTAAAAGTTTAAAATAAATAGTTGAATATTTATCGAAGTAAAATGACTCAAAAATGTGGGTTGTTACAGTCTCACCGTGTTAAAGGAATTTCATCTCGAAATTCAGGTTGAGTTGCCTTCCAGAGTGGTGTTGATGAAGAGGTGCGAATACTTATCTTAATCCTCCTAATATGCGCTAACCAACTTTGTTATCTTAATGTTTTTAACTTCTTGCTTATACCGTGAAGACTTTTAGGATTTGATGTGAGATGTTGTCGACTTCCTATAGTAAGGTGGCGTAAAGGTCTACCTAGTTGCTATAGTTACTAATTCAGTTTCTCGAAGTAATACGTTTTATGAATATGTACACAAAATTTTGCTTTTTAAGGATATAAGTAGAAAATTGATTCTTGACAAAAGTTTCAAGGTGACTACTCTCAGCATGGCATGATCCTTCCTGCAATATACATAGGTGATCAGGCTGTGTATATTTGAGGACTAACGATGCGATGCTCATTTTCGTCAAAATAATGTTATGTATAAAGTATTATCAAAATCGTTTACAGTGTGAGAAAATAATTCACAAGATGGAAAAACAAGGTAGTTTATAGGATGACAACAAAATGTTTTGCGAGAAAATTGTAAGATGGTTTACAAGATAATAGCTAAATAGCTCATGAGGTGATAGTAAAATAATTTATGTGATGAAAACAAAATGTTTTCATAAAGTAAAAACAAGGTGATAGTAACGTGGTTTTTGAGATGATTGCAAGGTAGTATTAAAGATGATGGTGAGGTAGTTTATAAGATGATGGAAAAATAGTTTATAAGATGGTAGCAAGGTAAAATAATGGGAACAATGATTTACGCATTGTTAATAAATTGATTTATAAAGTAATAATGAATTGGGTAGGAAATTTGTTTATACGTCAGTAAAATGGTTATAAAATGGTGGTTTATCAATCGATAGTAAGATAATTTATTAATTACATTGACTTTGTTTATGAGACGATACTACAATTGTTTATGATATGGTATCAAAATATTTTTTGAGAGGATCACGTGACAGTCCATAATGTAATCTATTGTAAGGAATACACTTTTATAATGTGGTAACAATATAGTTTGCGAATCCCACATAGCAAAACTGTTTATAACATGACCATGGGAAGCAGACTTTTAGTAGAACGACAACGAAATAGTTTATACTCCCTCCGTCCCAAAATTATAGTCCACGTTTCCTTTTTGGGATGTCCCAATTTAATTGTCCACTACTAAAAATAGATAGGAAAGTTTGATCAAGTTTACCATATTACCCTTACTTGAAATTATAATTACAAACTTTAAAGAAGACTTTAATTAGTTAGCTAAGGGTAAAACTGTCATTCTGTTAAAAAGTAAGAAAGAGAAAGCTGTAATAAATGCATTTTTCTTAAACTGTGTGTTTTTTGTCGGGGGACAATAATTTTGGGACGGAGGGAGTATGTGGTAGTGAAATGGTTTATGAAGTCGTTGTAAAAATATTTGAAGGGCTATAATAGTTTAAGGAGTGACTTGCATAAATAATTAGAGAGTTAAAGTAAAATCGACGAAGTTTTCATGACACATGAGTTTGATAGATAATTTAAAATCATCCACATAGTACAACAAACATGTAAAACGAAGTATAACGTATATTCCTTAAAGGAAAATAGAGTCTATAATGGTTCCAACTTAGGTTTTTTTGGGTAAAGGGGATTAACCCCGGTAAAATAGTTTCAACTTAGGTTTCACTAGGTAAGACGGGTCACAAGATGACGTAGGTGTTTCAACAATATGGGGCGGGTGTTCAAACTCGGAGTTGAATGATAAGGTAACTAGTGGGATCAGCGGACTGTGATATGTTTCAATGTTATTTAAACGGTATCATGTAAAGTCATGAAAAGTTTTAAAGACCATCGTGTCATTCATAATGTCTTGAGAAAAATCCTAGTATTTATATAGATAACTATTATATAAACAAATGTAAGATATACGTAAAGGAGTGTGAGTATATATATAAGTCACGTAAGCATGTAAGCAAGTAGTGTGTATGCACATGAAAAGTTTGATGTGATGCAATGTTTGTGAAAACGGTTATAGTCTAGGTAAAATAATTAACCTAGTTCTCTATAACCTTGGCTCTAAATACCAATTTGTAACACCTCCAAATTAGGTCGCAGTAGAATATTGTCCGGGAGCATTACTTCATAATACAACGGCACAAGATATGAGAGAACGACCTCTAAATGAGTCGTTTAAAAAGTAATCTCTTTGATTTTCTTAAAATATGAATTGTTGTAACATTTGTCCCAAAGTATACATCAATAATGTAACACTGAAATAAAACAACAAGATTTGTTTGTAGAAATCTATGAATGTAATCTTGTAAAGTTTGGACTCCAATGCACACCAGATAAGCCAAGCATCTAATTCACCTGAGAAATACATGCTTAAAAGTGTCAACATAAAGTTAATGAGTTCAAAGTTTATGCAAGTATAAATGTAAATCACAAAACTATATATATAAATTTACTACGTTGCAAGTCCCGCCCATACAATACTTGTAAAGCATTAACTTAAATATATAGGTTTTCTTAAAACAAGTATAAACACAAACCACATAAAATGCGTTTGTTAAAATGTTGAAATCAATGATTTGTAAAGTATGCATGACCATTTCAATCCTTAAATAGTCACAAAAATGTATGTTGAAATCATAGATTTGTAAAGTATGCATGACCATTTCAATCATTAAATAGTCACAAAAGTGTATGTATGTGTTGGACCGCAAGATTTCCAAGTATGATAATGTAATGTGCACAATATTACGAAAAGTAAGTTCAATTGCCCTAAGTTCTATGACGCTGAGGCCCAGACATGTAAGTATGCCACTTTATTCAAGGCACAGTAAGAGTTCACGTGTATGTATTCCAATGTTCCGACAAGGTATAACGTTCGTTGGTTCGATCTCGAACTAGTGAGAGCTAATCACCCGAACGGGGGTAGTCACTCCCCAAATAGATCTATTTTATAACACTCGCACTTACCAACAATAATTAACAGTTTATTCTACTTAGGCAATCCGTAATCAGTTCAAAAGTAAAGTAATATACTTGCGTCTATAAGTAAAGCGAGTATGTAAACGAGTTTGTAGTCAATCATGCAAATGAGTTTGTAAGAGATTTTGTAAACATGTATGCAACGAGTATGTAAACAAGTTATGAAACCAAGTATGAAAACGAGTTTGTAAATGCGCATGTTGATAACTTAACTTAATATATATAATAAATACTTAATATATATTTAATATATAACTAATAGCCAAGATATCATATAGTAGTAAGAGTAAGTATTCCGAAAGGTTTTTAAGAAAATTACTTTTAACCCAAGTAAAATCTAAAACCTCCCGGGTCGTGGTCCCAACGAGGCGTAAATTAAAAATCGTGCTAAAGTTCGTGATTGCGTGATTGATTGATCGAAGATTTGATTTTTGTTTGGATTCAATTTTTACTAATGCAAAAACAAATAAAAGCAAGCAACAATGAAAGCAATTAAAAATTTAAACTAAAAACGATAACGGGAATCTAAAACTGAGCCTTAAAAACTTAGATTATGAAATTTTAACCCTAAAAATGCAAATTTAATTTTTAAAAGTCCTAAATGATTAAAAATAATTTTAGAAAAAAGAATTATATTTTTTTTACTTTTATTTAATTTTTTATGAATTAAAAACTGTTTTAATCTAAAAATATTATAAAAAATATTAAACTAATTTATAAAAATCTAAAAAAATTAAGAAAAGTACTTTGAACTATTCTAATCCTAACAAAAATAAATTGGGTCCAACAGCTTATTGGAGAAGGGTAACTAGCTAAATAAGGCTGTTAAGCTTAAACTGCAAAAAGGGTATAAAAGATAAGTGGCCCAAGGGTCTTATGAAAAAGACCCAAGGGCGCAATGGTAAGAGTGTGTGTGTGTGTGAAGGAGAGGTTACAGGTTCGAGTCATGTGGCCTTTTTTTGCAAAAACCTTTTTTTTAATTTTCTTTTTGAAAAAGCTAAACTTAAGATAAAAATATGCAACTTTAATAAAACTACTTTTTTACAAAACTTAATAATAAGCTAGGAATAAGCAGAATCAAGGTGACAGACTTGGCTTTTTTTAAGCTAGGACAAAACTAGCTAAAACTAGTTGGGCTTAAGGACTCAAAAAGCAATTAGAAACCTAAATAAGCTAAAACAGGAAAACATCTAAACCTAATAAACACTTGAGACTATAAATAAGCAAATAAAATAAGCTAGTTATCACTAAAAAGCTTAAAGACAAAAGGTTAAAAAAAAGACAGTTTAGAAGGATTTTTGACAACTTTGAGCTAAATTTATGACCAAATAAGCAAAGAGAAAAAGCTAAAAAGTGAAAACAGGTTGAGTTTAAGACTCCAAGAACACATATAAGCAAAATTAAAGCAGACACACTAAAGAAATAAGCTAGAAAAGGACTGATAATTGTTAAACTATACATATCAATTTATGCTTAAAAAAGCCCAATTCAACCCAAAACGGATCAAAAATGGCAAAAATGTGAGTATTATATGTGCAGGTATGGATATGTCAAATATCGCAAGAAATCAGTCAAAAACGGACACGAGAACGGATGAGTGATCAAGAAGCTAAAGAAATCAAAGCCGAAGCCAGAGAGATCATGCCTCAGCCTTCTACAGTCAACTGCAGCTAAACCACAGTCAACCAAAGCCCAACTCCATTGTTTTATAAGTTCAAGGGCTGATTTTGCAATTTATGGAAGTTGTTTACAACTTGAAATTGGTCTAGCCAAACACAAGGGCCGAATTTGTAAATCCCCTATAGATACAAAAGGGCGCGGGTCATGACCGGGTCAAATAAACCCGTGACCCACCTTTCAGCCAATCATAAGCTTTCCCCTAACCCAATTACCCAATTATAACCCAACCCTAACCCGACCTAACCCTACCCACACGGTTTAACTTATAAACCATCTTTACACTTATGTTCCCTCCATTTACCCCCCAAATGAGATTAAACACCACACACACTACGTAAACTACACTCAAGAACAACCGCATATAACCCTAGTTTATAAATCACTCACCCCCATTCCCCCCAAATTATCCATGGGGTAAACACTCCTCTCAAACCTTACCTATTGTCATATCAATTAAACCCCCACCCATCCTCCTGGAAGAATTATGGGAAATGATTGGGTGATGTGACGTGTGTGAGTGTTTACACTCACATAACTAACACACTCTATGTCCACGTCAATGATCCGGGTGCACACATGTTGATCTAACGATTGAGATATTAGATCAAGGAGAGAGAGATGATTGAAGGGTAAAGATTAAGAGGATAGAAGGATCTAGAGAGGAGGATGAGCTCAAGCTTCGGGTATAAATACCCCTCAATCCAGCAGTTAAGATTATTAATTTTTTTTTAGGTTTAATTTTTCATGTTAATTTTCATAGTTTTTCTTCAAATGTAATTTTTATTTTAATGTCATGTAATTTTGTTTCACGATTGTAAGAACTTAATTTCAGTTTTAATAAAAATATTATTTCATATAAATTTGTGTCTCAATTTACATTTTGTCGAAATATCTATATTTGTGTTTGTGTTCATGAAGACTTGGAGTCTTTTGGAATTGGATGGCTGCTGAGACTCCAAGGGTTTTAGAGCTAAGGGTTAGCATATAGGATAGATTAGGTTATTATTGATTCGAGATTGAGCTTAAGTGAATAAGCCATAAGCTCATTTAGCTTATTTTTCTACCTGGTTCTTGATGGGTGATCTAAGTACACACTGTTATCGTAATGAGTTTTACATTTAACTTTATAATTTAGTAGTCTTTATAAAGCTGTTGTCTTAATTAAGTTTTTGAAATCTGTTAAATGATAGTTTGATAAGCAGTTGGGATTTGTTGATTTGAAATAAGCAGTTTCAATTAAGCAAGAGATAATCTGTCATACGGTTTTGAGGGTACTTGATTAAATTAGCTTTAGGTAAAATTTTGTAAGCTGATAAGCTTAGTAGAAGCTTATCAGCCTTCATAAGTCCATACAGCTTATTTTAAATAAGTATAAGTTGAGTTTCCAATAAGTTTTAGCTTCTTAAAAAGTTAGTAAAATAAGCTGTTTTTATAAAAAGGATGCTAAGTGTTAGTAGTTAGGGAGTTCAGGGGTCATTTCTGTCCTTCTTTAAAGTTTCTGTTAGTTAAAAATTTGCATAGTTAGTCCTTGTTAAATGCGCAGTTAGTCCTTAGTTAATTACATAGTTAGTCCTTCGTTAGTTTAATTGTTAAGTCTAGTTAGTCCCAAGTCCAGGGACTATTTCTGTCAATAGATCAAACTTTGTGTTTTTTTTTATAAAAATTTAATGTTTGGCCGCCTACCCTCAATTTTGTTTTGTGTCACTTTCAACCCATGTGTTTTGGCAGATTTCATTTAGTTTAATAGAAATAGTTTTTATAAATAATAAATTAGGTTTTTAGTTTAATTACTTAAATTAGTTTAAAATTACTCATTAAAAATTAGGGCTTTTAATAAAATTAATTTTCTGCATTATTTCTTTTTATAAAAAATATTTTTATATAATTTTTAGTTTAAGTTTTATATTTTTAAAAATTAATTTTCGAATTTAGTTTTAAACATTTAATTTTCAAACCTTTAGTTTTTAATTTTCAACTTTAATTTTAAATTTTAATCTTTTAAATAGAAAAATTAGTAATAAAAAAATGTTTTTCTCATCTTTTTAAGTAATTTAGAATTAATTTAGTTTAAAAAGTATTTTTCTTAGTTTTTATCAATTTAATTTCTATTTTTAGAATTTAATTTAGATTAAATAGTATTTAATTCATAAAAAATCCGAAAAGCCCTTAAAAAAGATTTTTTCTTTTTCTAAAATTCTCTTTAACTTTAATTTAGGTTTAGGAATCTAGTTTACAATTTTAAGATCTAAATTGTATTTGTTTTCTTAAATGTCGCATTTTATTTACTTTCGTAATTAGTTTAATTTGTTAATTAGTTGTTTAATTGTGCCTTTAAAATTTAGTTGTTATAAATAAATCAAAAATATCTCTTTTCTTATTCAAATCAATCATTCCGAACGAATTCAAGGTTTCCATTGCATGAGTCGTTGGGGAAAACGACCCGGGTGATCATACTTACCCGGTCAAACATACGTATTATATATTATATGATATATATTTTTGAGAGTGAATTTTATCAAGGTAACTTGGTAACTTTCTTAATTACTCTTGGGATTATATTATTTTATATTATATTTTAGGTATATAAAACTACGAATCAGTTTTGGCGCCGTTTGCCGGGGACGTGTGTAAGCGATTCCATTCGTTCGAGTTTGTGATTTGGCTTTTTTTTTTTCTAAGATCCTTTCGTCCTCGAAAGTTAAATTTTTGTCATAAATCCAAAAATCCAAAAAAAAAATTAAAAAATATAAAAAGTAAAAAAATATTTTCTTTTTCTTTTTAGTATAATTATCATATTAAAAAAAAAAAATAATAATAAAAAAAAATAGAAAAATCAAAAATATAAAAAAATTGTCTTAATTCAGAAAATAAAATTCACCAAGTTGGTAACCGAACACCAACAAATAATATCTTCTATTGAGATATTATCATTTCAATTTCCGGTGAACTTGCAATTGTTCCAATTCGTAATAAAGATTTAACACTGCTTTTGTGTCGCTACCAAGTACGGGCTCACCTAAAAGCAATTTTTCAAGAGCTACGAGAAGTAGATTGATTATTTGGTTTAAGTCTCTTTCGTGTAACCGTTAAATATAAAAAAAAAAAAAAAATTAGTATAAATTTGCTTTTTAATTATTAGTTTTTTTTTTATGCTGGGGGGGATTCGCACTCGTTCGCAATCTCGTAGACGTCGTCAACAACAAACTCTTCCGGTTGAACAATTGTTGAACAAAACGTTTGTTCACAATGGCCGACAATCGAACAATGGCTCAAACAGTTACATGCACTTTCGAGGGGTATGAGGATGCTTTAGTTGTTACACCGATCAATGCCAACAATTTCGAGCTTAGCCACCTTTAATCCAATTTGTGCAAAGCAACAAATTTACGGGTAGACAGTTCCACACAATCACTTCGATTTTTTAATAAGGTCATTCACGTTTAGACATACAGAAGTTCCGAACACTCGGTAAGCTTTTGCTTTATCCTTTACTCTCTAGACGTTTGAGCCGAGGATGGTTAGACAAAGAACCACCAAGATCAATTTCACATGGGACGACCTTTGTTTCAAATATTCATAAAGCAATACTTTCCACTTCAAAAAACCACCGTCTATCGAATGAGACATTTAATTTTTATCAAAACCAAACGAAGCCTACAATGAAGCATGGGAAGTTTTAAAGGATCCTTGTCAATGTCCTCACATGGCTTTTCGGAACTCCACCAACTCGATACTTTTTACAATTCTTTGAATTCAAACGATCAAGATGCCTTAGATTCTGCAGCAGGTGGCAATTTCTTGGACAAGATGCCTCAAGAAGGTTTAGCAATTATTGAAAGCAAGTCAAAAGTTCGTTACTCAAGAAGTCGTGCTAATGATTCAAGAGTGAGTACGGATGCTCCTCTTTCTAATTCTTCATCTTCTAATAATTCTTTCGATATGCAACAAATAGCCGCTTCTCTAGAGGATAAGATGACTATCAAGATGAACCAAATGATGAGTCAAATGAAAGCTTTAGTTGTTACTCCTGCACCCGTCAAAATCTGTGAGTAATTATGTGTACTGTGGATCAAATCAACAATCCGTTAACTCGAGGTGGAAACGATTTTCCCGTTTTTCATGACAATATCCAACAATTTCAACAAACCGCAGCCGTTGGTAATTTTCTCCAAAGAAACCAACCTTCCAATTTGGCAAGTCAAATGAAACCACCGGGTTTCAATCAACCGAATGTTCAAGGCAACCAAGGAAACCAAAACCGATACCAAGGAACCAATTCTAATTTCAACCAAAACCGTGGAGGAAACTTTAATCAAAACCGTCAAAACAACCAAAATCAAGTTTATCAAACACCAACCAATCAACCACCAATCAATCAAGTTTTACCTTACCAACCTCCAACAAATAGTGTGTCTAAAACGGAATTTGAAAATTATTCTAAAGCAAATGATGCGAACATGAATAATTTGCAAATGAAGTTGGATAATTTTCAAAATGATTTTCAAAGAGTTTACAATGAGTCTCAAAAGAAGCAAGATGATTTTCAGAAGATGATGCTCGGTTTCATGCAAAACTATCACACAAACCAACCTTCAAGTTCAAGTTCTTTACCTAGCAATACCATTCCAAACCCAAGGAACGAAGCCAAGGCAATTACAACTCGTAGTGGTGTTTCATACGATGGACCTCCGATTCCACCGCCGGTGGTGGAAAAGGAAAGTGAGGTGACAAAGGATACGGAGCTACCGAGCACCGAAGACATCCAACCTCCTCCATTGGTCCAAGAACAACCCAAAGACAAAGAACCAATCGAAGAGCCTTCTTTCGTTGCTAAACCTAAAACATATGAACTTAAGCTTCCTTACCCAGAAAGAAGAAATGTAGAAAAAGGCAAGAAAAAGACAAGGTTCAACTTCAAAAGTTTTGGAAAATGTTTAAACAACTTCATTTCTATATTTCTATTGCGTATGCAAAGATTCAATGCCGAAATAAACACAAAAATGCTTAAAGACTTTGCGCTAATAAGGAAAAACTTGAAGAACTTGCTAATACTCCATTGAGTGAAAATTGTAGTGCCGTTATTCTTAAGAAATTACCCGAGAAATTGGGAGATTCTTGTCGATTTACCATACCATGTGATTTTTCAAAGCTTAAATGTCAAGGTTTAGCCGATTTAGGAGCTAGTATCAACTTAATGCCTCTTTCGGTCTTTCATAGGTTAGGTTTTACCAACCTCGAATCAACTCAAATGACTCTCGAGTTAGCCAACCGTCAACTTTGTCGACCGGATGGGATTTGTAAGGATGTGCTTGTTCCTGTAGGAAAGTTTACGTACCCAGCCGATTTCGTAGTTGTTGATTACGTTCCCGACGAACAAATTCCTTTGATTCTCGGAAGACCATTTTTACGAACCGCACGAGCTTTAATTGATGTTTACGATGAAAAGTTAATCCTTCGTGATGAAAATGAAAGTTTAACGTTGAACATGCAAAGTGAGAAATCGAAACTTAATGGTATTCAAAAAGTTGAATCAATCAACATGATTGATATTTTTAACGTTCCGAAAAAGGGGGGGGGGGGGGGGGGGGGGGGGGGGGGGGGGGGGGGGGGGGGGGGGGGGGGGGGGGGGGGGACGAAATTACATTGGTTTTAAGGACTTATTTGCTCAGATGTATAGTGGCAGTCCCACTATTCAATCCGATGATTCCTTTCCTAGTTCTTCTCCGATGAAGACTAGTGATTCTACTTCCGAAGAATTCGCCGATGAATTCACGCCGATGAACTTGCTCCTCTTGATTCGTTACCATCGGGTAATGACAATTCGACTCTTAAAGTAAATTTCCAAATTTACTCGAATCCTCTTTTCGAATTCAATGATAATTTCAAATCTAGCAACGTGAACCCTCTCTTTGAAGAGAACGATAAGGATTCCGAGATTAAGTCTTCTTCTTCCTTTACACTTACTTCACCGAAAGAAAGTGAATTAGAAGCTTATCTTGAAAGAGATTCGATTCCACCGGGAATTGATCTTACCCTCCCTCCCACCTTTGAAGTTTCAAGTAGCAATCCTACTTCCCCTACTCTCACCGGAGAGAAGGTTTGTTCATGGAAAACACCGATGTTTTTCTCGTTGGTCCGATTTGTGTGGAAAATGATGACTCGAATTGCGATTAGGAAAAAGATAATTTGTCTCTTGGCAACTTACTTACATAAAAAACCAAAACCTCTTTCTCAAGAAGTTGAAGAAATCAAGGAAAATGAAGAGGAAATTTCAAGTGATGTTCCAATCCATACCATTGTCATGCCAATTCGAATCACTTTTGATAATCCAATTGATTTTAATGATCATTTTTCCAAACCAAAGGATATTAAAAAGGACTCAACCGTTTCATTTGACTCTACCACCACAAGTATTTTACCACGATCCTCTTTTATATTCCGACTTCGCCTTTCACTGCGAGGAGTTGTCGGCTATGTTACCTTGAATTCTCTCGAAACGAAGGATAAAGAATCCAACCAAGTATACTAGTTTATCATGCCATTCATGATAAAAATCTTATAACATTAAAGGAGAAGTTAAAAGAGAACATTTCCTCCGGGACTCTTTTAGCTTTCAAAAAACCATCATTTCTTCTACCTCCGGCAGAACCACCCAATGAATGTTTGAAGAATGCTGTGCTTAATTTCTACCAAAGTAAGAAGACGTTTCCTCTAAATGTTGAAGATGTCAATTCCTTTGCATTTATCATTACATTTTGAATTTCTTCCATTCATTCACATACAATAAGGAATTTCCTTTCATTTTTTCCTTTAGAAGTGAGAATTTTGTTTTTGATCCTGGAATCCTCACAATCCAGTGGCAGTTTCAATGAACGTTTCTATTTGCTCTCCCTAAGGACCAACAAATTCAGGGATCGAGTCGAGCTTGCGGACTCGGTGATTAAAAACAGCCGCTTCGTGGGATTCACCTCCATGCTATCCTTTTCCTTTCTATTTTATTTCTTAACCTCTAATGTGTTTGTGATGTTGAGGGGCCCATCCTCATACGTTTCTCCGTTGTTTGTTGGTCTGTTTTGTGATTATGACAGAATTAACCCAACATTTCAAGAACCTTCATCGGGTGATCGATGCCTCATTCTCGAAGCACCGAGTTTCTCATCCTTTGGTGTGAAATTAGTTTGGGGGAGATCAATATCCATTCATCATTTTCGATTAACGAATTAATCTTGTCACTTAATAAACAGGCTTAGATTTTCGTAGGAACCCCGACTTAAACATTGAGGACAATGTTTTCATTTTAGTTTCGTGGGAGGGAATCTATTGATATGCGATGTCTTGCTTATTGTGTTTCTCACGTACCCGTTTCTCCCACAAAAATAGCAAAAATTTTAAATTTTTAATCTAAAAAAAAAAAAAAATAAAAAAATAAAAAAAATAAAAAAAATAATAAGACAAAAATGTAGGTTTTCCGCTGGTAAGAATAAGAAGTAATTTTTGACCCGATTGAAACGTCATGAGTTCAAAGCTTTTCCCCTAAACACAATTAATGATGATAGTTTGTGCTAGTCTCATATAGACTTTAAACATGCTAGACTTGAAATCATTAGTAAAAGAAAACTTGTGCTAATCTCAAGTAGATTTTAAATATGCCAAGTTGGATTTTATATAGGCTAAGCATTTGCAAAATTTCTTTTGTGAAGAACAAGAAATGATAGTGTTATTTATAAGTCATGATATTAAACGTAGAATAGTTGGATTTCTTTCAAGCTCATATGTATTAATTGTGGTCTTTTTCTCCCACTACTTGTTACACTTTTAAATGAATGTTATAAAATAAATAAAGTTATATGGTTTTTTTGTTAATAATATTAATAGAAGTTTCTTTAGTTCCTTGGTGATTAGGATTAGTACACACAGTTAAAACTTAAATTTGTCTTAAAAATACAAAATATAAAAAATAAGTACTCTGCCTAGAATTACTTCATCGTGTCGTAGGCGTGGCCGATGTTGAGTTTTTTCATATAAGGTAAGTCCCGGTGTCCAAAATAATTAGAATAACCTCTTTGTCCGACAACGCTATCGATGTGGCTTTCGAGATAAAAGGCACCGTTTTTTAATTATAAAATCCAAAGTCAAATATGTTTTGCTACCTACGTGTCGTAGGCGTGGCCGATGTTGTAGCCCTACTAAAGGACTGAAGGTTTAATAAAGTTGCTTAATTTTTTGTCTTATTTGTGCCAAAAGAGCCTAAGGTTATAATGTAGCAAATGAGATTGTTCATTCTTGTCTTAAAGCGCCTTCGGGTATATGACATGAATGAGCCTTGTCTTAAGTAGCCTAATAAAAGCAAATTTTGGTCGCCTCGATGTGGAGCTTTATTCTCGATTGCCATTTGAACTTTTGAGAAGAAGAGGCTATGAGCAATTATTGCGTTCTTAACCAATGCACTTTATTTTCTAGAATAATAAGTAACGAAACAAAAGATTCATAAAGAGCCTTCGGGTATAAGACTTAAGTAAAATCCTGAGATCCAAAAGTAGGAATTTGCGGGAGGAAAAGTAAGTACACAAATTATATTTATGAGTATGTTTAGTGTCATGACTTGTAACTAAACGAAGATCTTGTTTTAAGCTTAGCAATGGGAAAAGATGAAAAATCGGGGATATGCGAGTTATCTTTTAGACACATAATTGTGCTTTTTGTTCAATGATCCTAAAAGTTACCAATGAGTGGTAATGAAAACATTGCATAAATGTCAACACAAAAAAATAGTAGTAAGGTATGAAAATAATCAAGAAAATCATAAAAAGAGAAAATCGTTAGAAATGGGAATCGGGTGTTTTAAAACCTTGTGATCTCTTACTCTCTCAAACAAAACTCTTTGCTACTTACAAAGGATTTAGTTTGGGGATTTATCGAGGTATTTGTTAATAAGGCATGTGATAGTTGCGTGAGGACTCACAATCGTTTTAAGTTTGGTGAATTTTGCGATAAGTGTAGAATACACATATCTATTTATGCTTAAAAAGGCCCAAATAAACCCAAAACGGATCAAAAATGGCAAAAATTGTCTTGTATCTGAGTTTGTATTTGTGCAGGTAAGGATATGTCCAAATATCACACGAAAATCTGTCAAAAACGAACACGAGAACGGATGAGTGATCAAGAAGCTAAAGAAATCAAAGCCGAAGCCAGAGAAATCATGCCTCAGCCTTCTACAGTCAACTGCAGCTAAACCACATTCATCCAAAGCCCAGCTCCATTGTTTTATAAACACAAGGGCTGAATATGCAATTTGCCCAAAGTTAATTATAACCTGAAAAAGGTGCTTGCCAAACACAAGGGCCGAATGTGTAATTTCCTCATAGTTATAAAAAGTCGCGGGTCATGACCGGGTCAAATAAACCCGTGGATCCCCTTTCAGCCAATCATAAGCCAACCCCAACTCCTTACGCCACAATTAACCCATGCCCTAACCCGACCTACCCGGTTAAACTTATAACTCATTTACAGTTTACTAATTCACCTTATTTCCCAAATGAGATCAAATCACTCACGACACATGAACACCACAAGAACACACCAAGAACCGCTAGTTTCGTATAACCCCTCATCCCCACATGCAAATTACCATAGGTTAATAAACCCTCTCACAAACCCTTAACCAACCAGTCACTATTCAATTAAACCCCAACCCAATCCACCCTGGCATAAATCTAATGAAAGGAATGGGTGATGTGACGTTTGTGAGTGTTTACACTCACAAACTAACACAAATTTAGTCCACGTCAAGATCCGGGTTATACACATCTTATAAATCCCTAGACGGCATACGTTTAGAGATCAAGGAATAAAGAGAGATGGAGGGCCAGAATAAATGGCGGGGGGAAAAGGGGGGGGAAGGAAATAGAAAGGACCTAGAAGATTAAAGCTCAATCAAGCTTCGGGTGATAAATAACCCCCCCATCATCCCAGCAGTATGGGTGTAATTATTTAGTGTTAATTTTTTCATTTAATTTTATTTGTAATAGTTTTTAATTGTGTCGATTTCGTTTTTAGTAGTATTTTTTATGTACTTTCAATTTCCTGTTTTATTTCACATTTTGCGTTAAGAACCTTTACTTCAAGTTTTAAATAAAGTATTTTCTATTAATTTTGTTCCTCATTTAAAATCTGTCAAGAAGGTATTTGTGATTGTTTTTGCTGTTCATTACTCGATCAAAGGCTTTATACCATCCCTGAATTGGATGGCTGCATATGGTAATCAAGAGGGTTTAGAGCTATTGAGTTAGCACATATGTTAGATTAGGATTGATGTTATTTTGACTTTGAGCTTATGTGAATAACCAAAAGCTCATAATAAGCTGATAAGCATTCCTGTTCATCAGGAAAGCCAAGGTACACCTTATCTTTAAGCATCCTTAGTTTATTTAGTTATAATAAATGTGCTTAACTTTTAAGCTTTTGAATCTGCTTAATGTTAGTTGATAAGCAGTTTAATAAGCTGCAGCTTTTAGTTTAATAAGTTGAATATATCTTGTGGTTTTGAGGTAATTGTTTAAATCAAGAATTTAGGGTTTTTATAAGTGAATGTAAATAAGCTGTTAGATCTTATCAACCTTCATAAGCCCATTCAGCATTTTAAATAAGGTTAGTAGTTAATTTTTATAAAAGTTGTCTTAAAACGTTTCGATAAAAGCCTTTTTTTTTTATAATATGGATGCTGGTTGTTGGTTGTTAGATGCTTCAGGGGTCATGTCTGTTCATCTCTAAAGTTTCTGTTAGTTAAAACTTTTCATAGTTAGTCCTTGCTGAATCACAGTTAGGCCTTTAATTTCATAGTAAGTCCTTCGTTATTTTAAATAGTTTAGTCTCGTTAGTCCAATTAAGTGGACTAAATCGCCAATAAGATCAAAAAAAAAAACCCCCCTTTTTTGTGTTTTTATAAAACTTTTAGTATCCCCGCCTACCTAATCTTCTGTTTTGTCCAATTTCGGCCCGAAGTAGTTTGTTTGGTTTTAGTTAAGTTTTATAAAAATAGTTTTTTATAAATAATAAATTAGGTTTTTAGTTTAATTACTTAATTAGTTTAAAATAACTCATTAAAAATTAGGGGTTTTGTGATAACACTAATTTTCTCTGCATTATTTCTTTTTATAAAAAGTATTTTTATATAATTTTTATTAAGTTTTATAATTTTTAAACATTTAATTTTCAAACCTTTAGTTTTTAATTTTCAACTTTAATTTTAAATTTTAATCTTTTAATTAGAAAAATTAGTAATAAAAAAAATGTTTTTCTCATCTCTTTAAGTAATTTAGAATTAATTCAGTTGAAGAAGTATTTTTCTTAGTTTTTATCAATTTAATTTCTATTTTTAGAATTTAATTTAGATTAAATAGTATTTAATTCATAAAAAAATTCCGAAAAGCCCTTAAAAAATATTTTTCTTTTCACCTAAAAATTTCTTTAGGCATTATTATAGGTTTAGGAAACTAGATTTTCATTTTTAAGATTAAATGCATGTTTTCTTAAATGTCGCATTATTACACTCAAGTAATTAGGTTTAATTTGTTTTAATTAGTGTTTAATTGTGCCTTTAATTTTAGTAGTATAATAAAATCAAAAATATCTCTTTCTAATTCAAAATCAGGATCCAAACTAAACGATGGTTTCCATTGCACGAGTAGTGGGGAAACTACCCGGTGATCATACTTGCCCCGTCAAACATACGTTATTCTATATATATAATCTTTGTGAGTGGAATTGTCCAAGTTGATACTTGTGAATTTCCTTAATTTTTTCTCATAAGTGTATAAAATTATTAACGTAGTATAAAGACTAACAACAGTTTTTGGCTCCGTTGGTCCAAGGGGACTTTGTGTAAGCGATTCTCTTGTTTTTCGAGTTTGTGATTTTGGATTGAAGATCCTTTCCCGGTCCGATCGAAAGTTAAATTTTTGTCATAAATTCCAAAAAATCCAAAAAAAATAAATAAATATAAAAAGTAAAAATATATTTTCCTTCCCTTTTTATATAAGTAAAAGAAAAAAAAATTAGAAAATTCAAAATATATAAAAAAATTGTCTTAATTCAGAAAATAAAATTCACCAGTTGGTAACCGAACACCAACTATAATATCTTCTATTGAATATTATGCATTTCAATTTCCGTGAACTTGCCAATTGTTCCCAATTCGTAATCAAAGAGATTTAACACTTGCCTTTTGTGTCTCTATCCAAGTACGGCTCTCCTTGAAAAGAATTTCAAGAGCTACCGATAATAGTTGAATTATTTGGTTTAATTCTCTTTCGTGTAACCGTTAAATTTAAAAAAAAAAAAAAAAAAAAAAAATTAGTGTAAAAATTTTGCTTTTAAATTTTTAGTTTTTTCTTTTTTATGCCACTCGTATCGCAAAATCTCGTAGACGTCTCAACAACAAACTCCTTGTCGGTTAATCCAATTGTTTGAACAAAACGTTGTTCCAATGTCCGACAAACGAACGATGGCTCAAAAAATGTTATACAAGCACCTATCGAGGTTATGAAGATCGCTTTATTGTTCCAAAACCGATCAATGCAACAATTTCGAGCTTAAACAACCTATTAAACAATCTTGTTTCAAAAGCAACATATTCACGGGTAGACAAGATCCTCACATCACCTCTGATTTTTTAAACAAGGTCACTTCAACTTTAGACATCACAGAAGTTCCGAACACTTCGATTAAAGCTTTTTGCTTTTCCCATTTTCTCTAGACGGCGAAGCCCGAGATTGGTTAGACAAGGAACCTCCTAGATCAATTCTCACATGGGACGACCTTGTTTCAAAATTCATAAACCAATACTTCCCACCTTCAAAAACCACTTACTATCAAAATGAGATCATTAACCTAATTACCAAAAAACCAAACGAAAGCCTTAATTAAGGCATGGAACGTTATTAAAGACTCCTTCTCCAATGTCCTCATCCAGGCCTTTTCTGAAACTTCACCATACTCGATACTTTTTAACAACTCTTTGAATTCAAACGATCAAGATGCCTTATATTCGCAGCAGGTGGCAATTCATGGACAAGATGCCTCAAAGAAGGTTAAGCGATTATTGAAAGCAAGTACAAAAGTTCGTTATTCTAGAGTCGTGCGTAAGATTCCAAGAGTGAGTACAGGAGCTCCTCTTTTCTAATCTATCCATCATCTAATAATTTCTTTTCGATAGTGCAACAAATAGCGCTTCATCTCGAGGATAAAATGACTATCAAGATATCCAAATGACGAGGCAAATGAAAGCTTAGATTTACTCTACCTGCACCCGTCAATAGCAGTTGAGGAAGTAAATGGTTACTTGTGGATCAAATCACAATTTTAACCCTTTGTCCATAACTCGATGTGGAAACGATTTTCCCGTTTTTTTTCAAGATAACAGTCCAAACAATTTCAACAAACCGCAGCCATTGGAAATTTTCTCTCAAAGAAACACAACCTTCAAATTTGGCAGAATCAAATGAGACCACCACCGGTTTCAATCAACCGAAAGTCCAAACCAACCAAAACCGTTATCAAGGAAACTATCCATTTCAAACCAAAACCGATAGGAGGAAACCTTTATCCAAAACCGTCAAAACAATCAAAATCAAGTTTTATCAAGCTCCACCAATGACCAACGCCACCAATCAATCAATTTTACCCTTTATCAACCTCCGAACAAATATGTTTTGAAAAACAGAATTTTGAAAACAAACTCAAGGCAAACGATCTGTAGTTGAAAGAATGTTCACAATCAAGGTCAAGAATTTGCAGAATCAAATGGCTATGTTACGAGTTGTTGCAAGTCTTATTGTGATAATTTCAAAAATTCAGACCTCTAATTTCAAATTCATGTAACTCTTCCAAGTCAAAAACCGTAACTAACCCTCGTGCGTCAATAATGCAACACACAAGTAGCTGTAAGAATTTTGGAAGAACCTTCGATTCCTCTTGTTTCCTTCACCCGATGTTTCAAAACCTCAAAAAAGAACCTACCAAAACCCTAGACTTCCAACGGAAAAAGTTGGCTAAACTCCAAATTTGGAAAAAACCGCACATGACCCATCTCCAGGGGAAGAAATACCCATTTTTCAATGAAAATTCCAAAACCAAAAGCAAAAAAACCGTTAATCTATGATCCTAATCCTAATTCGTATCCATCTTAAACTTCCATATCATTAGAGGATGAAAGTTAGAGAACACGATAAACCGAGTGCTCACTATAGCCGTTCTATGAAAAGGATCAAACAACTTCGTTAGAGGATTGTATTGAAAGATGCTCGTTGTCGAAATGGCAAGTTTAACACAGAGGAGTTTAAAGCTCTTGCTAAGAAACAAAAGAAGCTTGATGAGATCGCTATCACAAACTGTGAATGCTGAATTTCCGCTATCATCATGAACAAAGTTCCCCGAGAAACTCGAAGATCCGGAAAATTTCTTATCCATGTGCTTTAAACAAGAACCAAAAGGAAATAAGTGCTTTAGCCTTTCAGGAGCTAGCATTAATCCTTTTACTTATTCTATCTAACAAGAAACTTGGAGCTTGAAGCTTTGACTCCTCCCGAATGAACTCTCGTGCTTGCCAACCGTTCCATTTCGCACCCGATGGGCATAGCCGAGGATGTTGTAGTTAGAGTCGATGGTTTCACATTTCTTGCGGATTTTGTTGGTGGTATAATTTCAACCCGACCCGAGAGTGCCTATTAATTCTAGAAGACCTTTCCTTCGAACCGCAAAAGCTCTCATTGATCGGTATGAAGAGAAATTGACTTTAAGATAGGAAAAGATGAACATGTTTATTATAGCCGATAAATAATCTTGAGAAAAACAAAAATAGAATTGTAGTATCACAAGCCATCATCAATATCGTTTTTTTGAAAGAAGATCCTTTAGTTGGCAGTAACCACTAAATTCTCTTTATCCTAAGATTCTCTTCACCGTGAAGACTAGTGATACATTGAGAAGTTCACACGCTAACTTACCCCCACCCTACCCCCCCCCCCCCCTCACCCCCCCCCGCCACCCTCCCGCCACCCCCCCCCCTTCTCCTTTGGAATTCGTTACCATCGGTAAATGATGACACAACACTTAAAAGAATTTCTGAAGTAAATTTTCAAGTTTACTCTAATCCTCTTTTCGAATCGAGAAAGATATCAAATCGAGACACGTGAATTCCGCTCTTTGAAGAAAATAATAAGTGGATTCGAGATTGCTAAGTCTTCTTCATCCTCCACACATACTTCACCGGAAGCAAGTGAATTAGAAGATTTATCTGAAAAAGAATCGATTTCCACCGGGAATTGATCTTACCCACCCTACCACCCTTGAAGATTTAAGTGAGGCAACCTGACTTTCCCTACTCTCACACAAAGAGAAGGTTTTTGCATGAAACGCCAAAAAAATTGAAATAAAAAAATATTGTTTTTCTCGTTAGTCCACGATTTGAGATGGAAAATGATGACTCGAATTAGCATAGAAAACGCTAATGTGTATCTTGGCAACTTACTTACATAAAAAACCAAAACCTCTTTCTCAAGAAGTTGAAGAAATCAAGGAAAATGAAAATAGTCCTCAAGTATTTTCCAATTGATACCATTGTTTTATCCGACAAGGATGAGTGTTTTGCTCCTGAAGACGATAATGATGAGATCGATGATTTTCTAGCTATAGAAGTATCTTCTAACTTAGAGGAAGGATATTTCGATTCAGAAGGAGACATAGCTTTTCTTGATAATCTACTTAGTGATGATGATTCCCATAATCTCGGTTCCAAAGTGTCTCTTCCCATGTCTCCTATCCTCGTTGAAGATAGTGAGCCCACTCAAGAAGAGATTGATATTCTCCTTGTTCCAGATAATTTAATTCCGCCTGGTGTTGAAGATGCTGATTCCGAAGATGAAGTTAATGAGTCACCTAACCTTGATCACCAAGATGATCCGTCAATTCCTCGACCTCCACCGGAACCTCCGGATATTGAGAAATGTTTTGAACCCAAAGCGGGAATTTTGATAATCAAAGAGTTTAAGGGTGTTTCTAAATCTCATGATTTTATGACCAGTATTTTACCCACCCTTGTTTCAGATTTACCCTTCATTTCCTCAATTGTCTCCTTCGAGAATGAAGACACCATTTTTGACCCTGGCATAGTCACATTTCTAAGAGCCGGTGGCATTTTCTAAACAGTTTCTTGTTCTAAGTATTGCTCTCCCTAAGGACAACTGAATTCAGGGATCGAGTCGAGCTTGCGACTCGGTAATCAAAAACAAAGCCGCTTCGTGGGAGTTCACCCCATGCTTATCCTTTTCTTTCTATTTTCTAACCTCTAATGTGTTGTGATGTTGAGGGGCCCATCCTCTTCGTTTCTCGTTGTTTGTTGTCTGTGTTGTGATTTGGCAGGATTAACCCAACATTTCAAGAATCCTCTCGTGTTCGATGCCTAATTCCGAAGCACTCGAGTTTCTCATCCTTTGTGTGAAATTAGTTTGGGGAGATCAATATCCTTTCATTATTATCGATTAACGAATTATCTTTGTCTACTTAATAAACGGCTTAGATTTTCGTAGGAACCCGACTTAAACATTGAGGACAATGTTTCATTTTAGTTTGGGGAGGGAATCTATCGATTTAATGTGCTTGCTTATTGTTTTGTTCTCACGTACCCGTTTTCCCACAAAAATAGCAAAAATTTTAAATTTTTCAGTCTTATTTCATATTAAAAAAAAAAAAAAAAAAAAAAAAAAAAAAAAAAGTGTTAAGACAAAAATGTATGTTTTCCGTTGGTAAGAATAAGAAGTAATTTTTGACCCGATTGAACGTGTTGAGTTCTAGCTTTTTCCCTTAACAATTAATGAAGATAGTTTATGCTAGTCTCATGACATGCTAGACTTGAATCATTAGTAAATGAAAGCTTGTGCTAATCTCAAGTAGATTTTAAATATGCCGAGTTGGATTTTATATAGGCTAAGCATTTGCAAATTTCTTTTGTGAAGAACAAGAAATGATAGTGTTATTTATAAGTCATGATTGGATTTCTTTTTTCAAGCTCATATGTATTACTTGTGGCTTTTTCTCCCATTAGCATGTTTCACCTCTATATATTAATAAATAGAGTTGTATGGTTTTTTGGTTAATAATTAGCTAATAGAAGTTTTCTTTAGTTCCTTTGTGATTAGGATGAGTACACATCAGGAATACTTAATTTGGCTTAAAAATACAAAAATAATAATAAATAAGTATCTCTGCCAGATTACTTCATCGTGTCGGAGGCGTGGCCGATGTTGAAGTCTTCATATAAGGTGGGGGCCGGTGTCATAATAAGTAGAATAACCTCTTGTCGACTCGCTATCGATGTGGCTTCGAGATAAAAGGCACCGGTTTTACTTATATAATCCGAAGTCGAAATATGTTTGCTACATCTTGTCGGAGGCGTGGCCGATGTTGTAGCCTTCTAAAGGACTGAGGTATAATAATGTTGCTTAATTTTTGTCTTACTTTGTGCCTTAAAGAGCCTAAGGGTATATGGTGCAAATAAGATTGGTCCATTTATGTCTTAAAGAGCCTTAGGGTATATGACATGAATGGTGCCTTGCTTAAGTAGCCTAATAAAAGCCAAATTTTGGTTGCCTCGATGTGGACTTTAATCTTGATGACATTTGATCTTTTGAAAAGGGCTAGGAGCTAATTATTGCGTTCTTTACCATTACACTTTATTTTTGGAATTAATAAATATCGAAACAAAAGTCTTAAAGAGCCTTCGGGTATATGACTTAAGTAAAATCCTGAGATACAAAAGTAGGATTTGCGGGAGGAAAAGTAAGTACACAATTAGTATTTATGAGTAGTGTTAGTGTCATGACTTGTAATTGACAATGATCTTGTTTTTAAGCTTAGCATGGGAAAAGTGAAAAATCGGGGATGATGAAGTTATCTTTTAGACACTTAATTGTGCTTTTTGTTCTATGATCCTAAAAGTTACCAATGAGGTAATGAAAACAATACATTATGTCAACACAAATAAGTTGTAGTTAGGTAGTTAATTATCAAGAAAAATCATAAAAAGAGAAAAAAAAATCTTTGAAAATGGGAAATCGGGTGTTTTATAACTTGTGATCTTTTAACTCTCTCAACAAAAATCTTTGCTACTTTTCAAAGGTTTAGTTTGGGAATTTTTCGATGGTATTTGGTTATAGGCTGTGATTATTGCAGTGCTGGACACACAATCGTTTAGTTTGGGGAATTTTGATAAGTGTAGAATACACATATCCGTTTGTACCTAAAATAACCCAATTAAACCCAAAATAGACCAAAAATGGCAAAAATATGCTTGTATTTGTGTTTTGTGTGTGCAGGTATGGATAAGTCAAAAAATCACAAAGGATTTACCAGTCAAATTGAGCAAGCACGGACACAAGAATCAGAAGAGTACAAAGCCGAAGCCCGAAAAGCCAAGCCTCAGCCCAAACCTTAGTCACTTTCCTCTCATAACAAGCCACAAGGGCCAATCTTGCAATTTCCAAAAGTTATTTATAACTTGAAAAAGGGAAAAGAAAGAGAGGGGCCATTTGTGTAAACTTCCCAAAGTTCAACAGTTTTAACTGTCGAAGAAGGAGCGGGAAACACTTTTACTATTCATCGTCTCCCCCGTTTTCACTACCATGGTAAAACAAGGGGCAAATAGAAATTAAAGGGTGCGTTGGTCAATTCAAGGAAGCTCAAGCACAAATGCAAGGACAAATTAGTCTAATCAAGGGGATACTTATCCTAGCTCAAGCTCAAAGGCCACGTTAGCCATGGTGAAAGCACAAATTTATGTGGGTTTTGTGCTAAATTTACTCACAAAACTAACACAAACGTCACATCAAAGAATGCAGCGGCATTCTCAGGTGTCCACAAATTGATCCAACGTCCCACAATATAGATCAAATGATTGAAGAAATGATTGGTTGAGATTAAAAGTTTGGAGAGCAAGGCAAGAGGTCCTAGAAGCTTCAGCTTAGCACTATAAATAGGCCTCATTCTCACACACAAAGGGATCCTCTTTTTTTTTAGTCTTCTTTTTTATCTAGTTTTTATGTAATTTTTAGCTTAAATTCGTATTTTCCTTTCTTAAATGTAATTTTCCTTTTTCCAGTAATGTAATCATCCTTTTTAATTAATGAAATTCAGTCTTTAGTGTTTTAAATCTCATTTTCAAAGTTCTCATTTAAAGTCATAAGCTCTCTTAATAAGCCAAATTGTCTCAATAAGCTAATAAGCTCATAATAAGCTCTTTCAGTCTATAAGCTGAAATAGAGCTGTTTGAATTCAGAATTAATCTTACCTAAACCTTAAATCAGTTTAATCTATCATGGATCTTATTGAATTTAAGCTTTTGGAAGGGGATCTTAACTTGGAAGAGATCCCAAGGACTTATACCTTAGCTTATTAATAAGCTAAGGAGCTTGTAGCTGCCTTTATTGGTTCCTTTTGTTTAGCTAAAGGATCAAGTAAGTTTCTCTTTTCACTCTTCTCTAGATTCAGTTTAAATTGCTTAGTTTTAGTTTATATGCTTAATATTGCTTATTTGCTTATTCTCTTTGCTTATTAGTGTTTAAATATCTCTTCTAGTGCTTAATAGTTGTTTGTCCTCATCTGTTTTTGCTTAAATAGTTATAGATCATTAGTTGCTAATTTCTGTCATAAAAACTCATAAAATCCAAAAATATTAGTTTAATTAGTTAAGATCTTAGAATTTTACTTATTCAGTTGTTTAATCATGATTGCTAAGTTTGTTTTAAGCTAGTTTTTATCTGGTATTTAGCACTTGTTCATTAGATTTCTCTTAAAAAGCTTTTCTCAAATCTGTCATAGTCTAAAAGGGGTGTTTGGTTTAGTGCACTCTTGATTTTGCACTAGCAGTACTAACCTCAGTTAGTACTGCTGAGCCTTTACACTACCAGTACTAACCATAAGTTAGTACTGTTAGCTTAGAATTTCAGTAGTATTAAGTCTAGCTATAGCTTATTTTAAAATTAGTTTTAGCATTCATTTTCTAGCTTATTTCATTGCTTATTTTGTTCTTAAAAACCAAATCGCATCAGCAGTACTTTCACTTGAAAGTACTGCTGAACTTTTTACACTAGCAGTACTAACCTCAGTTAGTACTGCTGTGTTCTTAGCTTAATTTAGATAAGTAATTTTAGGATTTAGCTTATCAAATTCAGTAGGATTTAAGTTTTAATATAGCTTAATACATTTTAAGTCTTAATTTGCAATTTCTAGCTTATTTTCCTAGTTTAATTTAGCTGTCTAAAGTCATAAAAAGTCTGAAATTCCAAAAACAGTAGGAAATTAAGTAAAGTCTAAATTTGTTAATTCAGCTTTTAATCCTAGTTTTTATAGCTTATTTAGATGGATAATAAGTAGTTTGGTAATTCCTAAAAAGTTTTAGAGTCTAGTTTAGCTTATTAAGGTTTTTAGCTTACTTGGATTTTGTGTTACTTTGCTTATTTCCTGAGTTTGCTTATTTCATGATCAATTTCAGTAGCATAAAAGTAGTTTAAGCTTTAGTTTCTTTTCATTTATAGATTAAGCATATCATAAGCTCTTTAGAACTTCTTTCCTTTTTCATTTTGATCTAGTTTTGAGTTTTCTATAGCTTATTTTCTAGAACCAAGGGATAAGCCCTCCTTTCTGTAACAGCTTAAAGATAAGCTCTTTGAGAGCTTATTTGTGAGTTTCAGCCCAAGTAGCCTTTATTAATCTTGTTCCCCCTGACTTCCTTTACAACTTTGCTTCTTTGAGTTTTTCATTTTAAGCTCTTTAAAATTTCGAATGCTTATTGGACTTAGTTTGTTGTCGGGATAGATTCTCAGGGTAGAAAGTGTTACCCATAAAGATTCACAAGCTAACAAGAATGATCCGGAGGTCGGGGAGGATTAAACAAATAGAAAGCCATATTATTAGTGAGAGAAAAAGGGAAGATGTGTGTTTTCTAGAGAGAGAAACACACACACCTTATTACAAAATTATGAA
>BQNB010000043.1:146802-236782 GCA_026074375.1 Tanacetum coccineum
AAAGGAATTGAATAATAAGCAAACACAGACTCACAAGCTAACTAAATAAGTAAATGAGAACAAAAAGCAATAGTTAAAAAGCACAAAATAAGCTAGGAAAGGGGCTGCCAAAGGGACAGAAAAGCTAATTTACTCTAAGGCTTAATGACTTTAAACAGTTAAGCTACTTAATGGGGCAAATAAGCAAATGTATAACCTACATAAGAACTAATAACTAATACCCTAAACCTAATAAGCAAGTGTAGACACAATAAGCACAAAAATAACAGGTAGATAAGCTAAAAATCAAATAAGCTATAAGCAAAGATGCTGAAAGACAGAAAGCCTAGGGACACATTTTGGGCTTGAAAATAAGCCCCTAGCACCAGGGGAAATGAACTAAAAAAATGGGCTTAATTTGACAGCTTAAAATAAGCTGTCAAAATAGCTCAAAATGAAAAATAAATTGTAAACAGTTTAAAAGAGGCTTATGAAGAGCTTATATTCAAATTTTCATTTTCTAAAAACACATTAAACCTGCTGGTTTTTGCTTTTGAAAAAGAGCTCTTTTTTTTACTAAAAGATGACACCAAATTTTTGG
Source organism: Tanacetum coccineum (assembly GCA_026074375.1). Lineage (NCBI taxonomy): Eukaryota > Viridiplantae > Streptophyta > Magnoliopsida > Asterales > Asteraceae > Tanacetum > Tanacetum coccineum. Next base: position 147,383 of record BQNB010000043.1, read on the forward strand.
CAGTTTTGACTTAGGTAAACAAATGACTCAAGATTCTTAAAGAAAACTTGTTTAGACACTCACATAAGGACTCAAAACAAAGGTATGAAAGGACTCTACTCAGCTTAATCAAATAAGCTGTGTAAAGTGTCTTTTGTCTTAACAATTTTTTAGCTAACTTTGACAAAACTTAAAACTACACTTTTTGCTTACAACTATTAGAAAAACAAGCTTGAATGAGCTTAATGCACTCAGCCAAAGATGGCCAAGTGACACCAACCCATGAGAACAAAATTTTGACCCATTTTGGGCTTAACCCAAACACCCCTTAAGATTTCTAAAAACGGATTTTAACACTTATAAAGACTAATTTAAGCACAAATTTTTAAAGACAAGTATGGTTAAGCACTAAAAGGTAAAAAGAAAAAGCAAATAAGCACTTTAAAAAGCTAATAAGCTAACAGCATAAATAAGCTATCTAGGCAGTTTTAAGCAATTGACAAGTAAATAAAATAAGAGCAACTAAAATGCATTTTTAAACATAACTAAACACAAATAAGCACAAAAAGACATAAATAAGCTGAAAATAAGCTATGCTACAGTAACTTTAAGCAAAAATTTAAAAAGAAGTGTACCTTGACTCCTTGCTCAAAACAGGAGTGTATTGAACCTAAATAAGCTCTAAGACCTACCCAAGCTTATAAATAAGCTAAACTAAGAACCCCAATGAGCCTTCCATGTTTGCTCATTCATCCATTTGCTTATCAAACAGTAACTTTTTTTTTCTTTTTAATTTTTCTTAACTCCTTGTATCACAGTTTAAAACAGATTATAAAGTGGCTTGTATGAGCTTAAAAGACTTAAGATATCTTAAGAACTTTGAACAAAAAGTAAAACATAAAACTGAATTTCCATTAATCTTAAAGAATACAAGTACATAAAAGTTTGACTACTTAAAAACTTAAAACTGAACTCAAAAAAACTACACACTAAAAACTAACTGGTGCTCAATGGCTTTACAAAAGCTTTTATAGAAAACGAGCTAGGGTTTTTTTCTTCCTTGGCCTCTTCTCTTTGTGCTTCTTTGTAGAGACAAATGAGTCTTGTGTGCTTGTTGTGTGTGTAGAAACACAAAGCAATCCTGGCCCTTGGTTTTGAGTGTTGCCCAATCAAAGTTATAGCAACCATTGATTCGAACTTGAGGGATTTAGGATTGCCAGCTTGGCACATCCATGTGGGGGGTGGGGTTTATGAGAGTGAAGGGTTTGGATGGACATGGGGAGGTCAACGAGGCTTGATATTGACAGGTTTGGGGTTTATGAGTTTGGCGGGAAAACGGGTTGGAAGATATACAGTGTTTCAAACACAGGGTGTGGGTTTGGGTAATTGGCAAGAAAGGCCCTCCATGGTACATGTGTTTCTTGCAATTTTCGTCCTTGTGTTTATAAACGTTTGGAAATTTGGCAGAAACACCCCCCAAGTGTTATAAGTGATCTTGCAAATTAAGTCCTTTTGGTGTATGACTTTTGAGGGTTGGCAGAAATGGCCCATGTGGTATCTCTTTGGTGAGTTGGCAGTTTTAGTCCCTCACAAGTATTTTCTTCATTTCCTTCATTAAATAAGTTAGGGACTTGGCAATTTTGGCCCCTAAACTTATTTTTCTTCACTTATGGCTTCGGGTCTGACTTTGGATTTGTCGGGGTTGACTTTGGTTGACTTTTTCAGACTTGGGCTTTGTCTTGACTTTGTCTTTACCATACTTTTCCATTCCGTGTCCGGTTTTGTCGTTTTGGCTTCGTTTTTCGTCCTTTTCTTAGATATCCGTTCCTGCACAACACAATTAGCAAAACAAGCATATTTTTGGCATTTTAAGTCCGTTTTTGGTTATTTTAGCTTGTTTTTAAAGGTAAAAGGTATGTGTAATTAAACACATACCAAAAATCCCCCATACTAAGGTATTGCCGTGTCCTCACGCAATGCTATGAAGTAAGCATTTAGAAAACTAAGAATCTCAATCACCCTCGACTAATAACCTCGAAAAGTAGCTAAGTGTTCATCGAGGAAGTTAAAGACTCATAAGTTTTGAAAATCCCCGTCTTTACCATTTTTTTATATATACACCTATTCCTACACATCTTTTTGTATTTTTCATTAATCAACTAACTAGAACGTTTTGACTTTCGTTATTTAATAACTTTAAGGGATCATAGAACAAGATGCATTTCGATCCGAGAATGCCCTAAAAAGGATAAATTCATCGTTCCCGACTTTTCACTTATTCCAAACCAAGCTTAAAACGAAATCACCGTTAATTATGAGTTAAGATGCTAACACTACTCATATTTGCAATTTGTAAACTTTTCACTCCCGATAATTTATATCTTAGGTGTATGTGCTATTTTGAATTTCAACCATGGATCAATTCTATGTTTCACGTTCTATCCAAGAATAATGAGTTTGAAGGCGAGATCATCCTATGTAGCGACTTTCGTCTCGGCACATCCCAACCTTGCGGTTAAGTGACCAGGCTTTTGACACCCCACAGAGACTAGTATCGGGACTCACGGACCTTAGGTTTCAAAAACTCTCAGGTTTTCCGTATATACATAGCTTATAAAATATAATAGCCAAAGTTCAAAAGCATATTTGAATTTAACAAAAAGAGACTTTTTATTCATTTATTCACACTTAATTTTAATACTTATGCAATTTGTGACCCTCGACCTTTTAGAAGGCTGCAACATCGGTTGTGAGCCGGCAAGATGCAGCAAACTTTTATCAGTCTCGGATTATTATTCTTACTATGGGCTTTCTTTAGAAGGCTGTAACATCGGTTGTGAGCCGGCAAGATACAACAAACTTTTATCAACCCACAGTTTATATTTATTATATTTTTGCATTTTTCATCATTTTTTATTATTTTTTTTTATTTTTTTTTATATTGGGAAAACGTCTTTTTGAAAAATTCAAGTATAAATTTGAACTAAGTCTAAAGTTTTTGCTATATACTACATAAAAATTATTGATTTAAGTTTAATTTCCAAAAGTAGCACGTATATTAATCAGGTTAGAATCTTATGGGAGAAAAAGCGACAAATTACACACATGAGCTCTTAAGATTTCCAAATAATCCTTGTTTAGCATCCAACTCATACTTAACACTATCATTTTTCATTCTTCGCGAATATTCGCGAACGCTTAGTCTAAAAGTTAAGGAACAAGCTAGAGCTCAACACGCTCGATCGAGTCAAAATTTACTCTTATTCTACCCAGCAGGAAAGTCAAAATTGTGACAAAACACTTATTTTATTTTTGAAAATTTTTAAATTTTTAATTTTTTTTTTGTTTTTGGAAATTTTGGTCGTAAAAACGGAATTACGTGAGAAACAACGGCTACAGGCACAATCAAATCGAAGATCCCCCCCCATACTAGAATGAAACATTGTCCTCAATGTTTTACAAAGGGTTTCTACGTAAATCCTAAGCCGTTTATGAATTATGCTTAAAGATAAACGTTAGTCGATAAGATTAGGATATTACGGATTTCCTAAATGAGGCTGAGGATTGTGAAGCTCTTGTGATCGAAGGACAAATACCGTGAGCACGAGAGGCTTCAAAAATCCGAGACATCCTGGACAATACAACACAAAACACAAAACATGGAAAAGGTAGAGGCAAGCCTCCTCACAACAACTAAACACTTATTCATTACTAAGCTAGCATACTACTACGGATAAACTAGGATAAGCATGGGGTGCCTCCCACAAAGCGCTTGTTTAGGGTCACTAAGCTTGACCCATTCCCTGAATTTATTGTCCTTAGGGAAGGTTTGGAGTCCGGGGTTATCCATAGCAGGGATATAACCTCCAAAGTAGTGCTTAAGACAATACCATTTACTTTGAAGTTTGAGCCCGGAGTTCTGGATAACTCCAACGTGCCATACGGAAAAACTTTAACAATGTAAATTGCCCCTGTCCAACGGAGACTTCAACTTCCGAGAAAAATTTCAATCTTGAGTTAAAGGGAGGACTTATCAACCGACGTTGAAAAGGCGTTTTTTTGATCTTTGCGTCATGAATCCTCTTAGTTTTCTCTTTGTAAATCAAAGAATTTTCATAGGCTTGATCACGCAGTTCACTTAATTCATTGAGTTGAACTTTGCGTTGATCACCCGCGGTTTTGATATCAAAGTTTGCATGTTTAAGGGCCTAGTAAGCTTTGTGCTCCAACTCAATCGGCAGATGACATGCCTTTCCATATACAAGCTTGTACGGAGTGCACCCGATGGGTGTTTTGTACGCTGTACGGAAGGCCCAGAGAGCGTCATCCAGTTTGTCTGACCAAGAGGCACGATTTTCGCCCACTGTCCTTTCAAGAATTCTTTTTAAACCACGATTCCATACGTCCACATGCCACGTTGTCTGTGGTGATACGCGATGGAGAGACGATGAGTAAACTCCAATTTAAGCATGACCTTTGCAAACTGGTCATTGCAAAAATGTGTTCCACGATCACTGATGATGGCACGAGGGGCACCGAATCTGGCAAAAGAGAAGATAAAAAAATTTGCAAAACTACTCGGGTGTCGTTGGTGGGGTGCGCCTTTGGCTCAACCCAATGACAAATAGGTCGACAGCCACAATATGTATTTGTTTTCCTTTTGATGATGGAAAGGTCCCATGAAGTCGATGCCCTAAAACATTATCCCCCAAGATTTCACAAACTTAGATGGAATTTTGAGGCATCTCATCCCTTTGTGAATTTTTCCTTGTCGTTGGCACGAGTCACAATTTTTAACCAACTCGTGGGCATCTTTATATATTGAAGGCCAAAAGAATCCGGCATCAAAGACCTTTTTGGCGGTGAGATTTGTACGGAATGTCCCTCGGTGGGTCCATTGGTGGCAAGCTTCGAGAATTCGAGAGCTTCTTTGGCCGTGCACCACTACCCGCCAGATCATTGAATCCGCGCCAGAATTTTGAACAAGAAGGGGTCATCCCAGAAGTAGTGTTTGACATCTTTGAAAAACTTGCTTTTCTGTTGGGATGGCATTCCATTGACAATGAAATTCCCCGCATGGTAGTTTGCGAAATCTGCAAACCATGGGGTACTATCAACACGAAGAGCAACCGATCCAAGTGTTTCGAGAGGAAATGTTTCCGTGATTTCCTTGTTCTCGAGTTTATCTTGATGAGGGTTCTCAAGTCTAGACAGATGATCGGCGGCCAGATTCTCTGCTCCTTTTTTATCTCGGATGACAACATCAAATTCTTGGAGCAAAAGGATCCACCGCATCAGTCTTGGCTTAGCATCCTTTTTAGCGAAGAGATACTTTATAGCAGAATGGTCGGTATACACTATGCTCTTAGACAAAACGAGATATGACCGAAATTTCTCAAAAGCGTACACTACGGCAAGCAATTCTTTTTCGGTCGTAGTGTAGTGTGGCTGGTTGAGCTTCCAGTCATGGTTTGCTGGCATAGGTGTATTGGTTGGAAATGCCCCTTGTTTTTTTTTTCGTTGCCCTAGGACTGCCCCATTGCAAGAATCACTTGGTCACACATTAGTTCAAAGGCAAGTCCCAGTCGGATCAATCAAAATCGAACCTTAAGTCAATTTTCTTTTAAGTGGTATTAAAGGATTCCGATACACTCTTTTGAGAAGAAAATTGGAGTCTCTTTTTCAAGCAAGTGAGTCATTGGCGGCTATTTTTTAAGAAGTCTTGTATGAAACGTCGGTAAAAACTAGCATGCCCAAGAAAACTTCGGACACCTTTCATAGTAGTCGGGTGAGGGAGCTTGGTAATAACGTCAACTTTATCTCGGTCGACCTTAATTCCCGACTTGGAGATTTTATGTCCAATAACAATGCCTTTCTTTACTATAAAATGGCTTTTCTCCCAGTTTAGGACCAAATTGGTGTCTTCACATCGTTTTAACATTTTGTCCAAATGGGATAGGCATGTAGAGAAAGAATCCCCGAAGACTGAAAAGTCATCCATAAACACTTCCATCATTTTTTCGATCATGTCGTGGAAGTTGCCTCATCATCGTTGGAACGTGTCGGGTGCATTGCATAGCCCAAAAGGCATGCGGCGATAGGCAAATGTTCCGTATGGGCAAGTAAAGGTTGTCTTTTCTTGGTCCTTCGGGTCTATGGGAATCTGGAAATAACCCAAAAAGCCATCGAGGAAACAATAGAATTGGTTTCCCGCGAGTCTTTCGAGCATTTGGTCCATGAAGGGCAATGGAAAGTGGTCCTTTCGGGTAGCTTCATTCAACTTTCTATAGTCGATGCACACTCTCCACCCTGTGACCAATCGAGTCGGTATAAGATCATTTTCATCATTTTTTACGACGGTCATGCCACCCTTTTTCGGTACACAGTGCACCGGGCTTACCCATGGACTGTCAGAGATCGGATAAATTAATCCGGCGTCAAGAAGCTTTTCAACCTCTTTTTTGATGACGTCATGGATTTTCGGATTTACCCGCCTTTGATGCTGAACCGTCGGTTCGTAGTCCTCTTCCATGAGAATTTTGTGGGTACAAAACTCTGGGTCAATACCCTTAATATCAGAAAGTTTCCAAGCGATGGCTCGCTTGTGGGACTTTAGAACCTCGATCAGAGCGGCCTTTTCCTCATTCTTTAAATCTTTTGCAATTATGATGGGCAACTTGTCGTTACCCTCCAAAAATGCATATTCTAAATGAGGTGGCAAGTCCTTGAGTTCAACCTCAGGGGGCTCATTAACTGAAGAATTTTCATTGTTTGCTTCACAAATTTTAAGATCTTTTCGAGTTTCTGGAAAATAATTTCCTTGATTGGGAGGTGGTGGTGATGGATCACTATTAAGAATTGCTTCGAGGAGAAGAATGTCCCCATCAGGGTCATAATATGTTGGATCAACTTCCGGTGAAGTTGGATCATCCTCTATAGCAAGAAAAGAGTCGGCTTCTTCGAAAAGGAGAAAATCACTGTCCCCAAATAGAGTTAAAGTAGGAGAGGTGGTAGAAACGATTGGATCATAGTAAGGAGTGGGATTGCCACTCGAGATCACATTTGAGAAACCAAGAACTTCTTGAGAGTATTCTTCACAAGCCATATCAATGACGTCAATTCGGTTTGCCGTCATATGATTGTAATTAGCCGTGTATCTCGAAGTTTGGTCCAGATTAAATGTAATGGCCTCTCTACCAACACAAAGGGTTATTTCACCCTCGTATACATCTATCAATGCACGACTTGTCTTTAAGAAACTCCTCCTGAGAATTAAAGGTACTCGGGGGTCTGGCTCAAAATCGACGACCACAAAATCTGCAGGAAATTGGAACTTTCCCACCGTTACATAGACGTCTTCAGCGATACCGATTGGTTCAGAGATTGAACGGTCCGCTAATTCAAGCGTCATGCAAGTTGGGGTTAGTTCGGGAAGAGAGAGAGTTTTCCAGACGGAATATGGCATAAGATATATGCTCGCGCCAGATCGGCCCAAGGCATTTACATGTCTTTATCCGGAGATTCACATGCAATCAGAAATCGGCCAGGTCTCAAGTTTTTTCGGTTAACTTGTTTAGGATGACCGCTGAGCAATTCTAATTCAATGGAGTTCATTTCACTCAACTTTTCCTTGTTTCCGATTAAGGTTTTTAGAGTCGAGGCGAATTTTGGCATGAGCATCAAGGCATCCGTAAAGCTAATTTCGAAACTCAAATCCCTAAAGATTTCATAGAATTTCTCAATTTGGTCGTTAGCTTTCTCACGACGTCTTTCATCATTTCTTCTTGAAGGAAATGGAATTGATGCTTTTTGGTTAGGCCTTGAAGCACTAACTGGAGCATTTGCGGGTTCAGAGATTGATTCATGATAGACAACAGGGACAACCGGAGGTGGGACGTCTTCGGTGCTTCCGTTATTAGTAGGATGCATCGTGTCCTTTGTGACCTCGGTATCACGTTCCATTACTTTAGGAGAAGAAGAAGTAATAGGAATCGTGGGTCCCTTGTAAGCTACACCACTTCGAGTGGTAATACCCTTTAAATCCTCTTTCGGGTTAGTAACGGTGTTACTAGGAAGAGTTCCCGAAGTAGAGGCGGTATTGGAAGCGACAAACTTGGAAAGCATGTCTGTGAGATTGGTCAATTGATTTTGCATGTTTTGACCTTGAGTTTGCATGTTCCTCATCACAGCATCATTAGCTTTTACGTAGCTATGGAAATCTTCCTTTGATACACCTTGAATTTGAGGAGCTGGAGCTTGATAGGCGGGAGCTTGATAAACAGGAGGTTGAACAACCTGAGGTCGATAGACTTGACCTTGATTAACCAGGGGTTGGTAAGCTGGAGCTTGATTGAAATTCCCTCGGTTTTGGTTGTAACGAATCTGATTGTTTCCTTGATTTTGCACATGATTCATTATGATTGTTTTGAACGGGAGGAAAACCGGGAGGTCGAATTTGATTTGAAATCGGGGCTCGATAACCGGTGTTTCCTTGGTTGTAGTTAGCTGCGGCTGCTTGAGAGACATATTCTTGAATATTATCTCGATAAACATTGCCAGTGGTGGCTGGACAAGTTTGGTAGGAATGAGCACCACCACAAGTAACACAACTTTCCTCAACCGCTTTGACGGGAGTAGGAGCGGGAGATTGATTTTTCTTATCAAGAAGTAAGGCTTTCACCATATCTTTCAACTCAACAACATCGGAAGAAATTCCGGGGGTGGAAGTGCTCGTACTCACTTTGGCAACAAAACGGTTTGTACGGGAATTACGACTTTGGATTTGCTTTCATGATTCTTGGCTCAATCACGAGGCTTTTATCCAAAAAGTTGCCACCCGCGGCGGAATTTAATGAATCCTGATCATTAGAGTTCAAGGCATTATAGAATGTATCGAGTTGATGCAATTCTGAAAATCCATGATGTGGACATGCCCGAAGAAGATCGTTAAATCGGTCCCATGCTTCATAAAACGTCTCATCAAATCTTTGTTGAAATCTCGTGATTTCATTTCGTGATTGGTTGTTATTGACGGGGGGAAAATTTGTTGATGAATTTTGAAACAAGATCATCCCATGTTTGAATGATCGAGGGGTTCTTTTCAAGCCAAATCCGGGCTGCCCTTCGAGGGAAAATGGGAAAAAACATAAGCTTTACCGACGTACTCGGGACGTTCGGATAACTTCATGTAGAAGTGATCTTGTGGAAAAATCGGATGTGGGCATGAGGATCTCTTTGTCATGTTCCAAAGAATTGGCTTGTTTGCACGAAGTTAAAGAAGATAGTACTTAGCTCAAAGTTGGTCCGCAGTGATTTTCGGGCACAACGATGGCATCCTCGTAACCCGCGGTGGGGGCTATCGGAGCAATTGACCATGTCGGGTACATCCATCGGAGCTAGGGGAGGAGCTGGATTTTTAATTGGTTCTTCAAGATTAAATGGTTCAACAACAGGTGGTGGGGCCTGGTGTTGATGAAGATTACGAGATTGGGAACGAGTGTGCATACACTAAAAAGGAAAATTTACACTAATTTTTTTTTTTTTTGGTTTATCAAAAGTAAATTCACAATTTATTTTAATAACGGACAACGAAAAAGACAACTTAAACCTAATAATCGACAAGCTTCTCGGTAACTCTTTGAAAAGAAAAACGCACAAAGGAGCGGAGGAATAGGAAAGCGCGAAGCTATTAAAAACCTTTTTCCTTTAGGGTCGTAGTTCCTCGGAACAACCCGCCTTATACCCCTCTTATAGTTTGTTTATCCTTTAAAAGGTGAACCGTACCTCGCAAGTGACACAAAAGGCAAGTTTTTAAATCTTTTGTTCGAGTTGGGAACCAAAAAGTTCACCGGAAGTTATTATGATAATACCTCAATTGAGAATATTATATTTTGGTATTTTTACCAATTTGTGAATTTTATTTCTTTTTATGGACAATGTTTTTATATTTTTGGTTTTCTTTTTTTAGTTTTTCTTTAAATGATAATTATACTAAAAAGAAAATGAAAATATTTTTGTACTATTAGGTTTTTTTTTATTTTTTTATATAATATTATTCACAGATTCAAACACGACTTGTCAAACGTAACGATAATCGGTTTCACAGCCTCCCCGGCAGCGGCGCCAAAAATTTGATTGAAGCTAAACTACACCTTGAAAATTATAATATATATAAAAATCTATATTAAGTATATTAAAAATATTCAATGAACGAGAAGTAGTATAGTATATCCGGGTCGTTTATCTCCAACGAGGCTGGGCTGAGAATCGATACAGTCGGGAAAATTGGAGTTTTGAAATGGATCAGATTAATGATTGAGAGTCTGTAAAAATCTCTTTAATCAATACAAGCAAAAATGATTGAAAAAAACAACTTAAAATGAAAGCTAAATACTTTAAATCCCTAAAACGGGCACGAAAACGAGGTCAAAACCTCACTTTTGCAAATTAAACCTAAAATCAAATTTAAAAGCTAAAATACTTCTAACTGACAAATTAACGAGTTTAAAAAAAATAGACTGAAAAACAGGAGGGTAGTTTGACCCAAAAACGAGTCAAGACAAGAACCGGGCCCGAGACCCGTTCTTTAAAAATCAAAAGTTTGCAAAATTAACCCGACGAAAGTTTTTCTATTTTTCCTACGTAAATATGACTAAAGATGATATTTCCTAAAAAGAAAAATATTTAGTTTTGAAAATTTTTGTAATTTTTTCTGAATTTTTAAAACTTTTAAAGAAATTAATTATAAAATAATACTTAGTACTAAATTTAAAAAATTCGAGAAAATACCTAAAATACTATAACCCTAAAACTATCCTAAGAAAATAAGAAAACCCAATAATTCCCGGCTTATAACTAAGCTGAAAATAGCTATAAACGAGTTATAAACTAAAGGTCAAATAACCCTTTATATACAAAGTGCCCACGGGTCTAAAGAAAAAGGACCCAAGGGCACAACGGTAAGAGTGTTTATAAAGAAGGTGTATGAGGGTTGAGACCCGGGTTCGAGTCTTGCTCACCCGGGTTTCCTCTTATCTCCTTGTTTTTCTTTTTTTAGAGAAACTTTGAAAAGCAAAAATGTTGATAAGCCCTTGCTTATCAACTTTTGTAAAAACACTTTTTGAAAATCTAAAGAAATAAGCTGTCAAGGGCACAGCGGTAAGAGTGTTGGTATGAAAGAGGGTGTATGAGGGTTGAGACCCGGGTTCGAGTCTTGCTCACCCGGGTTTCCTCTTATCTTCCTTTTTTTTTAGAAAAACTTTTTATACAAACTTTTTAAGCACATGAAAGTGGTCATTTTCTATAACTACAACTTTTTGTGAATGCTTATAAATAAGCTGGAAAAAGGGCTTTTTGTTGGCAGTTTGCTTAAATTGAGCTTAAAGGCTCAAGTGGCTTTTTCTTTTTGACTGTTAGCACACAATAAGCAAGGAAAGTGAACAATAAGCAAACATAGGCAACTAACAATCCTAATAAGCAAGTAAGAGCTAAAATCAACCATTAATAAGCACCTAATAAGCCAGAAAAGAAATTAAGCTATTTTCCTACACTATGCTAAAAAAAATCAAAGGCCTAATTTGAGCTTCATTTTAAGCCACCTAGGGGCCAAGCTAAAGTCTACAAATAAGGGGACTTATAAAAGAGCTTATTGGCTTTTTAGAAAAGCCAAAAGCTCAAGATAAGGTTCACAAATAAGCTAGAAGGACTGTTTTGAAATTGGTGGTTTAGCACCAGGGCAGTTTCAACAAAGGTGTTTGATAAAAAGTGAGCTTAGAAATAAGCACTTTAATAAGCTCAAAACAACAAAGTAATGAGAAACAGATTGAAAACAGCTTAAGATGAACTTGTGCACAAAGATTCAAGGGCTGAAAAACATTTTTGCCATCTGAGAATTGGGAATGAAAACTTGACTATTTTTACTTATGAAAAATTCTTGGAAATAGTTGACAGAATTTGTACAAAAACTAAGAACTCCTAAGGCTTTGGCTAGTTGGTTCTTGCACACACAAATGACACCAAATTAACACTACAACTCAAGTTTACAAGAGCTTATCCAAATAAGCTCTTTGAGTCTCTTTTAAAACCAACAGACTTAAGGGACTACTTAGAAAAGTTGAAAAACACTTTTAGGACTTGAAAATTTTGGAAAACAGACACACAAGAGCTTAATACTGCTAGCCAAAGTTGGCCACATGCCCACAACCCATGACATTACCATTTTGACCCATTTTGGGCTTATCCCAAACACCCCTTTATAATTTTAAAAACGGGTTTTAACATTTGTAAAGACTAAATTAAGCACTAAATTTTAAAGACAAGTATTAAACAAGCATGGTTAAGCACTAAAAGGTAAAAAGAAAAAGCAGTTAAGCACTTTAATAAGCTAATAAGCAAAAAGTAGAAATAAGCTATTTTAGGCAGTTTTCTCTTTAAGCTTAAACAAAGGCATACAATCAATAGAAAGCACAAATAGGACATAAACAAGTAAGAAAAGCAAGAATAAGCTAAGAATAAGCACTAATAAGCTATTGCTACAGTACTCATAAGCTGAAAAATTAAAAAGAGGGCATACCTTAACTCCTTGCTCAAAACAGGAGTAAATGAACCTAAATAAGCTCTAATCCTACCCTTAGCTTATAAATAAGCTAAACTAAATACCCAATGAGCCATCCAAGTTTGCTCATTCATCCATTTGCTTATCAAACAGTAACTTTTTTTTTCTTTTTTAATTTTTCTTAAATTCTTGTATCACAGGTTAAAAATAGATTATAAAGTGGCTTGTATGAGCTTAAAAGAGAGCTTAAAAGAAACAAGAACTTGGAACACAATTTGAAACTTAAATATCAATTTTCATTAAAAAAAATTACAAGTACATAAAAGCTAGGTTAAAACTTAGAAAACTAAAACTGAACTCTAAAAATTACACACTTTGCCACAATGGCTTACAAGCTTTTTATATAGACGAGCTAGGGTTTGGACTTTGGTCTTTTTTCTTCTCTCTTGTCCCTTGTGTGTTTCTTTGTAGAGACAAAAACAGCTAGTTGTGCTTGTTGTGTGTGTAGAAACACAAAGCTAATCCTGGCCCTTGGTCTTGAGTATTGCCCACTCAAAGAGTTTTCAACCATTGATGAATTTTGTACTTGGATTGCCAGCGTGGACAAGGACCAATGGGGGGAGAGGGTGGTACGGGGTGGGGCTTATGTAGAGTGAAACAGGATTGGGATGTGCAACCTGGGGAGGTACATACAAGGTAGTGAAAAGTGTCTATGTGATATGAGTTGGTGTAAATAATGTATTGGCAGGAAAACATTGAGGGAGATGTATAGTGTATTCAAAAACAGTCTGTGGGTTTTGTTTGTGGGTTTGTGGTGTTTTGTCACAATGGTCCTCCATGGTTATAAGTGTTTCCTTCTTCTGCATTTTCGTCCTTAGTGTTTATAAAACGTATTGGATTAGTGATTTTTACCAGAAAAGGTCCCCAAATGTTATAAGTGATCTTGCAAATTAAGTCATTTTTTTATTGGTGTATGACTATTTGAGGGTAAAGTAGCACAAAATGGACCCATGTGGTATTTCTTTGGAGACAATGCAGTTAAAGTCCCTCAAAGCATTTTCTTTCATATCTGTCATTAAAAAAGTTATGGGGACTCTGGCAATTTTGGGCCCCTAAACTTATTTTTCTTCACAGCGATTTTGCGACTTTGGATTTGTCTGATATGACTTTGGCGTTGACTTTTTCACACCTTGGGCTTTGTTGAAAGATACGGGTATACCTTCTTAAAAGAGATTGTTCTTCACAGAGCTTACTACAAAGAATACAAGATCTCGGAAGCTAACTTCAAGAATCTGCATCCTAATGATTTTGAAGATCTGTACATGCTTCATCTTCAAGGTCAGCTCAATCATTTATCTGGTGCCAAAAAAGTTCATCTCTTCAACGTAGTTAACCTGTGGATAAGGAACATCGTCATCCGAAAACGTGTAGAAGATCTGCAACTCTGGATTAAAAGTTATCAAACAAAACTCAATCTCACTCAACCAGATTGGGATGCATCTGATTTCTGTTCAAAGAAGATTACACCATAGTCAGCAAGCCAAGGGCGGTAATCTATAGAGACAAAAATGATCAGAAGAAGATGATGCGAGAGACTGAGGTGCACAAGTTCAGTGATGGTACGAGAGAAGACTTCAAGCTGTTTAACTTCAATCCGGGCATGTAAACAAGAATTTGGTCTGAGGTCAATAGAAGGAGGAGTAAGGAGTTTATGGACGTGATCGAGAGAAGACTCAAGATTAAAAGAATTTTCAGGAGTCTCGAAAGCTTTGTTGGTGGAAGGCTAAGAGATGTTGACTACAGACTTATCCAAAGAATGGAATGATTTCATCGTTCCGATACTCAGGTCAATATCATCTTATTGTGTATAATATATCTTGTACATTATTATAAGTATGTAGTGTATCTTTAAGTGTTCAGTGCCATTGTATAAATTTTTCATGAGTTTTTCGTTAAACTTAAAATCTTTCAAAACTTTTATACCTGAAACTCACACCTACCCTCATAGATTAAGGGGGAGCATTAATATGTTCCCCATTTAATTTGTGGATAATCAGCACATTTTTCTCCTAGTTTTCCAACATATTCGAATCCATTGGTATCTAAAATATCAAAGGGTTTGAAATTTTTGATAAGGGGAGAAAATGTGATTTAAATATGAAAACTGATAAAAAAAATGTGATTTTGTGGACTCATGTATATACCCCATCCTCCGTGTGCTAAACATTTTCGTTTATTCGATGCACATGTTGAGAGGGAGCGTTTCTAAAAAAATCAAAAACAATCAAGGTACTAAAAGCTTTGATATTTATATCACTAGTACCTGATTGAGATTTTCAATTAGTTATATGGAAAGGTGAACTATACCAAAAAGACCGACCATGTATTTAAGTTTATCAGAGTTATAAGGTTGGCAAGGTTAGGTATTAGTTCCCATGATCCAGCCAAAACCGGAGGGATCTACCCAAGGACAATCCACTAGTTAGTGTATAAGTCCTTAGGTATGACATAAACAAGGAGTAAATGTGAGAATAAGGGAATAGTGCCGACTGAGATGGAGCTAGAACTGGAACAAACCCAACAAGGTTCTAGTCATGAAGTCTCGGTAAGCACTGAAGGGGTTGAAGAATAAAAAAGAAATGTAAGGATAAAAGGTGTAAAGAAAGAAGCCCTCCATACACCTAGGCATAAACTGGATCAATACTTCTGCTGTCAGAATCACAATGATGATTGCTGACATTGAAGACTGACATCATGGACCCAGTGATGCAATGCACAACCCTCCCTAGCTACTCAGAATCTCTCAAAAGATTTCTGTTTCATTTCTCACGGAGACTAAACACGTTATCTATTGACTATCTCACTCCGAGTTAGTTGATATTAAAAAGGTGACAGTCCGCTCCAGCCTCCGATCACTAAAACCAAAACGCACTATTAAGTCTAGAGCCAAGAGATCATTAATTAATCTCATTAGGACACTATTCCATTTTACTTTATTGTAACCATTGAGATCGCGAGCACCATAATTTGAAAAGACGTGATTTCACCATACATCAGTCACCAAATATACATATATCATAATGTCATAATCCATCGAATACAAAACAAATCTAGGATGCATCCATACGCCCCTTAAACAAATAATAATCTTCATAATGCGCATATAATATCAAATGGGGGACGGTGTGAGAAATCACTCACCCACACATGAGTCATGCCAAAGGTGCATCAATGACACGGCCATGTTACCTTCATGGCTAGGAAACAAATAGTGGCTCGGGTCTCAAACTGAAGGGTTCAAAGCAAAGTCATATCAAAGTTCATTTCAAAGGGATCATAGCAAAGGTTCAATGCCAAAGGTTCAAATATCAAAGGTAGCATAGCAGGGTTCAAATAGAACATAATAACAGATCATATAAGAGAACCAAGATAAAAGGCTCAGAGCAAATGTAGCAAATCACATAAGTAATCAAAGATAGAGAGGAATATGTCATGAGAAACCTTAACGATAAGGTCAGAATATCTGTACCTTATTCCGAAGCAAAGCAATAATCAAAGAAAACACCACAGGAAATCAAAATCACTCCCTCTTGACCGAACCTAAAAAAATGATGAATTCGAATTACAAACCATTCATTTAAGTTATACTTTCCATTTTTAGTAACTTTCCATTTTTAGTAACTTTCCATTTTTAGTAACTTTCCATTTTTAGTAAGTTTCCAAAATTAGTAATATTCATCATTTGAGATTCTATTAAGTATTTTGAATAGTTTAGGGACTTAACATGTCAACCTTACAAGTTTAGGGTTAAATATGACAACTTTCCATATTTTAGGGTTTAATATACAAAATCAACAATTTTCAAGGTTAAAAGTGTAAATATCAAAGTTTCACATTTTATTCAGATTATACCTTCCATTTTCTGTATTTACAAGTCAAACCCTTAATTTACACAATTTACATATTTAGCCCTTTTTGTTTATTAATTATCTAAACAATATCTTTAATTATCCATAATTACAAAACAAGCCCTTATAGATTCAAATATGACAAATTCAGACTTTATACATTAAATACTGACCAAACCTTCCACTTTTCAGAATTTACAATTTCAGTCCCTCTATTTTAATTAATTAATTTCGAAATACTTATTATATATAATTAACCATTTTAATCCAAAATAATATCAACATGACACTTTATACCCCCCAACTTATTTTATACAGATTATAATAAGTATAATAACATGTTTAAAATAGACCTCATAGTTTCAGAAATTACAAATCACCCCCTTATATTTTAAAATCAAAATCGGCTAAATCAATAATTCAACAAAACCCTAATTTGATTTTTCCCAACCACAAACACAATTATTACCCAATCATTAGCATTAAATGAACCTGGAAAAATTAGCAAAACCCTAACCCTAATTTGTTTAAACCTTTTTTCTTTCTTTTCCCCTTTATTCGCAAATCGGCAAACAAAGATAATCCCCAAATAAATTTTTGAACCTCCTCTAAATTTTTCCAACATTTTATCTGAGTTACATATGATATATACAACCTTAGAAAAATATAAAATCAAGTGTACAAACATTATTGGGCCGGTTTCATAATTATTTCGAAATTAGGGTTTCTAATTTGTTTTAATTCATACGATCAATATAACATGCATGGATATTTTTCCTACGTATATTATGGATTAGAATGATGAAAAATGAGATACAAAAATACCCTTGATGATCCTTGATGATTTGATGAATTTATAGAACTCGGTTGTGTATTTCGAACCCAAAACAATTACCACGATCGAACCAAGCAATCCACGATCTTCCCACTATTTTTCCCACCTTCTTTGATCTCCAAAACACCTTAGAAAAATGGTCTCAACCCTGGAAAAATTTTGGTGCCGCCTCTTTTGGTTTTTAGGGTTTCGTAGGTTTTTCTTTTTAGGGTTTAATAAAAAGAAATGCATAAGGCATATAATTAGAGTATTTGGCCGAATTTATGGGCTTTTAAAAATAGACTAAATCAGATTTTTAAACTTGCCAAATTATTTTGTTATTATCTTAATTTATTTTATTTAATTTGTAATGTATAATTAAATAAATACTAATAATTCGGCACAAAATATATATACATAAATATTAATTATTTTTCTTACAAAATATAAGGTATCTTAATCTTACATAAATTTCATAATTGTCATATGTTGTATTTTTATAATTTCTAGAATTAAAATGAAATTTATTCATGCTTTTATGTATTTTTCTTGCATTAGGGGTATTTTGGTAATTTTACACTTGTTGAGATTTTAGGTTTTACAGTGTATCTCGAAGTTTGGTCCAAATTAAATGTAATAGCCTCTCTGCCAACATGAAGGGTTATTTCACCTTCGTATACATCGAATTTTCCATTCACTGCAGATGCCTTGTTATCCCGTCTACGATAAATAGGATAACCGTATGCATCAATTATAGTCTCCGCATAGAATGCTTTAGGAAAGTGTTTTGAACATTTTTCTTCTACGTTACATGGAGCGGACTGATAGTAGTTTTACGTACCTATAAAATAATATAATCCCGAGAGTAATTAAGAAAGTTACCAAGTTACCCTTGATAAAATTCACTCTCAAAAATATATATAATATAATATAGAATACGTATAATAAACCGGGCAAGTATGATCACCCGGGTCGTTATCCCCAACGACTCATGCAATGGAAACCTCGTTTAAGTTTGGATTCTGATTTGAATAAGAAAAGATATATTTTTGATTTAATTATACTACTTAAAATTAAAGGCACAATTAAACAACTAAATAACAAATTAAACTAATTACGAAGATAAAATGCGACATTTAAGAAAACAAATGCAATTTAAAACTTAAAACTGTAAACTAGATTTCTAAACCTAAATTAATGCTAAAGAAAATTTTAGGAAAATTAAAAATACTTTTTTTAAAAGCTTTTTGGATTTTTTATGAATTAAAAACTATTTAATCTAAATTAATTTTTAAAAATATAAAACTTAAACTAAAAATTCTATAAAAATACTTTTTATAAAGAGAAAAATTGCAGAAAATTAATTTTATAAAAAGCCCTAATTTTAAACTATTTATTAAAAACTAATTTAACTAATTAAACTAAAAACCTAATTAATTATTTATTAAAACTTATTTTTTATAAAACTTAAACTAAAACCACCCAAACACATGGGCCAATACTGCCATTTTTGAAAATAGAGGGTAGGCGGGCGACATATGAGATTTTCAATAAAAACACAAAGATCGATTAAAGGACAGAAGTGGTCCCTGTGGTTAGGACTAATGAAACTAACTATAACAATAACGAAAGGATCAACGATGCAATGATCTAAGGACTAACGATGAAACTAACGAGGACTAACGATGAAACTTTAATGATTAACAGATTCTTTAAAAACTACAGAATTAGTCCCTGAACCTTTGATATTACATCAACCAGCATCCATTTTTATTGAAAACAGCTTATTATACAGTATTTAAAAGCTAAAACTAATTTAATTCTCAACTTTTACTTATTAAAAATAAGCTAATAAGCTTAACAGCTTGTAAGCTTAAACAACCAACTAATCTACCTATTAACTAAATCAACAAAGCAAATTTTAAGCTCTTGACAGAATTTAACTACTTAACAAAATGCTTATTCAACTATAAGCAAATCCACAGCTTATCTATACTCTAATTCAACTAAACAGCTTATTAAAAGAAAGTAACAGAACAAATATAATCTTAAATAAGGTGTACCTTGGATTCATCAGGAATAAGAAAGAACAATAAGCTGTGTGGGCTTATGGCTTATTCACATAAGCCCTAAATCACAACCTAAAACTAACCTATGTGCTAACCCTTAGCCTACTACACCCTCTTGGAGTCTCAGCAGCCATCCAACTCCAAATGAGACTCCAAGTCTTGAACACGATCATCAATAACAAACACAAACATTTGACAGAATTTTTAAATGAAGAAACACATTATATGAAACAACACTTTAATTAAAACTGAAATTAAGGTTTATTACAATATGAAATGAGATCACATGAATTTGAAATTACATAAAAACTACTTAACAGCTTTAATCGAAAAATTAAACTAAAAAATATAAAACTGAAAAATTAAACTCTAACTATTACTACCCCCTAAGTGCTGGAATGAGGGGGTATTTATACCCAAAACCTTGAGCTTCTAGGTCCTTCTTCTCGCATCTTGACCCTCCATTCTTCTCTCTCCTTGATCTTGATCGTAAGCCGTAGATGAGATTGTGTAATAACCCGGATTGAGATGTGGACAGTGTGTTAGATATGTGAGTGTATACACTCACATACGTCACAACATCCATCCAATCGCTTCTTTCAGCCACGGTGAATGGGTTTTGGGGAATGGGATGATAGTGATGGATAGGTTTAGGCTTTGTGAGAGGGTACCATAACCTAAGGTTAATTAGAGTGGGAGTGAGTGGATTATTAACTAGGGTTTAGGTGTTCATGAGTTGTTCTTGTGTGTGTGAGTGTGGGTAGATCGAAATTGGGGTAAAATGAGGTAACAGTAACTGTTAAAGAGGTATAAGTGTACCCGGGTTTGGTCGGGTTAGGGTTGGGTTAGGAATTGGGTAATCGGGTTGGGCACGCATGTGATTGGAGAAAGGTGTGAAGAGGTTAGATTTTGACCCCCATTTGACCCGCGCCATTTCAACTTTGATATAATTACATTCTGCCCTTGTGGTTTGTTGCACTATTTCAAGTTAATAAACAACATTTGCAAATTGCCAAAAACAGCCCTTGATTTTATTAAAAACAATGAAATGGGTTTTAATGAATGTGGTTTAGCTGCAGTTGATCAGTAGAAGGCTAGCACATGATTACCTCTGCTCGGCTTGAGATCTTGTAGCTTACTTGATCAATCATCCGTTCTCGTGTTCGTTTTTGACTGATTTCTTGTGATATTTGACATATCCATACCTGCACACAATAAACTCAGATACAAGCACATTTTTGCCATTTTTGATCCGTATTGGGTTGATTGGGCCTTTTTTAAGTATAAATAGATATGTGTATTCTACACTTATCAGAGATAAAAACTAAAAAAAACTGAAAAGAAAAAAAAAAACATACAAGCCATAGAGTCTATAGCCCCCACTATGACTGTAAATAGGCTAGTCCTAGAATGGGAAGAAAGGATAAAACTTCACCTGGAAAGGAAGATGGAGTTCGACTAATGAAAGAGAAAAAATTTAAAAGGCAAACATCCCACTCTTTTTAAAGTTAAAGGTGGAATGGATGATGAAGGAGAAGTCACGTAAGGATGTGTGACTTCGAGTCTATCTACAAGACTCGTAAATAAATAAAAGCGCTTTTTGGGAGGCAACCTAATATTTATCTTTCCCGCATATGTAGGATGACCCTTGATTTTTATAATTCTTTATTGTTTTGTTTTTTATTATGTTTTGAATTAATTGTAATCATGCTTTGTTTGTATATAACTTCGGTCTTAATGCAATCAAAGGTATTTTGCACAAAATAAGTGTAGGATATATTCTGTTTTTTAAACCAAATTCAAACATTTATAATAAATTGTTTAGATTAATTTGCGTCAGTTTCGATTCATATGATTGTTATGAAAAATTCTAGTTATTTTATCCGTGCTTTCTCAAATTTGGACTAATAAAATTAAGTACATGGAAAATTTTCTCCATTAAAAATGGAGAAGAAATTTTTTCACAGACCTGAGATGGCGTCAGGATTTATCTTGTTGGCGTCGCGTCTCCGGCTATGTAAAAATTCAAAAAAATTTAAGTATTTATGAAAAATAAATGTGCAATATTTAAAATTTGTAATTCTTTTGTAAACCTGCATAAACCTATAATTATATCATTACTCTCATCCTATCTTTATTGCTTTCATAGAGTCAAAACCCTAAACTCTCATTGTATATTTATCTATCCCGTTAATTTTATGCTTGGTATAGTTGTCTTTGTCTTTGATTAAATGTTATATTTGACAAGAAAAAGCTAGAAATGTTTCTTAGAAGTTTCATTGTATGATTCATGTATACGGTATAAACTAATAACCGCATGTTCTTCTCATATTGAGAAAACCAGGGGAGTACTAGTTTCTTTTACTAGTTTTCTTTTCTCTTTATTAGTTTTTACGGGTACTTCTATAGAACATTGGGGACAATGTTTAACTTAAGTGTAGGGGGATAAATAAGCCTTAAAAACTATTCCTTCATTTGCCATTTGCTTGGTCCTTAAAACGATGGGTAATATATCGAAACATAGCATAAAAAGGTAATTTTGACCCAAATTTAAATTTTGTATGACACATACCGACGAAAACCAAGTATTAATAGCGTCTCATGGATAGGAATGTGTATGACTAGCACAAAACCCATCAAAATTCCACCTCAAAAATGTAAGGTTCGCCTTTAGACCTTTAGAAATTCGGGTATCTATTATTGATACCCAAGATATTTTATACCTTTAGCTTTCTCGAGTTAAGGTTCGAGTGCAGTCATATGTGTCTATTCCGTCGTTATGGATGTGTACGTATGGTCTTTGTTGCCTTTTATGGAGCATTGATATCGGTATTTAATTATAGAGATGTGACGTAAGTATATTAATTTCTAGAACTTGTTTTGGAGATGCATCCCGAGACCGCATAGTAAGTATTAGGATTTGCTAGATAAGAGGCACTAGG
Organism: Tanacetum coccineum; assembly: GCA_026074375.1. Taxonomy (NCBI): domain Eukaryota; kingdom Viridiplantae; phylum Streptophyta; class Magnoliopsida; order Asterales; family Asteraceae; genus Tanacetum; species Tanacetum coccineum. The sequence goes on from BQNB010000043.1 coordinate 169,648, forward strand.
ATTAACTCATGTTTTAAACCTGTAATTGTTATTATGGTCACATCGACTATATAACTATCCCACACCTTTGCCATGTACTCATTTTTAGTGCAGGATTCCCCTAGTATAACCCTCTGAGCCTGTCTTTTTTCACGGTTCTTATAATTTTCTGGTTAGGCTGGACTATTAATGAAGAGCATTGTCAACCCTTAAACTAACGTTAAACCCAAATCGCCTTAGCCTACCTTGTATGTACTCACCTTTAGTACATTATTGTTTTAACCCAAGTTATTTATTTGAGTACAAGGTTGCTAAGCCCTTATCCATTAAATATGTTTGGGACGATTGGGATTCATGAGTATTCATCTTGATGAAAGAAATTGAGAAGAAGTAATTTATTACCCCAATAGAGCTCAATAAGCTCCATGTTATTTTAATCCACCTCAAATCGGGTCATTAGTTAGATTGTAAATAATTTTATAATGTAAAAGTTCAAGTGTAGAGGTGTATCTATAAACCCCTATGATGTATTATATGTTTAAGCAATGGCAGGCAAAAATGTACGAAAAAAATGTATATAAAAAATGTATATAAAAAAAAGAAAAAAGTGAAAAAAAATGTACGGGCTGCCATTTGCTTATGTTTATGTTTATCATAGAGTCAAGAAAAGAAAAACAAAGAGATTGGTGTAGAGTTTTGTAGAGTTTTTATATTTGTCCGAGTCCTTGGCTTAGCAACCAAACTAACGATAATTCATATAAATAAAAATCTAAACCTACCACTCCAACTTACACCCAAATGTACCCACCCTACATGAATCCCATCCGTATTTCCGTTTCATATTACTGTTAATCTACTACTACACCACACAACCCTTAAAATACCTCTAAGCAACATAAAAAGAATAATACAAGCACCTAGCTGAGGGAGGATTGTGATCCTATACCAACCTATGTTAATTTTATATTTTTATGTCAGTAATGAGTGTTGAATTCATATTCTCTATTATGTTAACATTTATTATAACAAGCTAGATGTAAAGAAGAGAATCCAAAAAAAAAAAAAGGGGGGGGGGGGGGGGGGGGGGGGGGGGGGGGGGGGGGGGGGGGGGGGGGGGGGGGGGGGGGGGGGGGGGGGAGAAAAAAATTAAAAATAAAGGGGTAAAAAAAAATAAAAAAAATGGGGATATAAAATTTTTTTGGGGGGGGGGGGGGGGGGGTTTTGTATATTTTTTATAATTTAAATTAGTGTGGTATTGGTTTTTAATTATGTGATTTTAATTACGAGGTCTAGAAGGTTGTGTTGTAAAATACTTTTAAAGAGTAGGTTAAATGACCCTTATATTGTTATTGTCTAGGTAGAAAAGCCCATTTACTTGAGTACAAGCAAATCCCAAGTGTAGGGGTATTTGATGAGGTGTCATTTTATACACTATTTTGGGGTCATTTAACCCCCTAAATCATGCAAATATGCCCAGATTATGTACTTAATCATTTGTTTTCAGGTTTTTAGCACTTGGATGGCATTTGGAGGAAATACACGTGACTTGGGCTCATTTGGAAAAGAAACGGACAAGACTACGACTCTACACCAAGAACCGTGAAGATTTATTCACTTAGAGCCTAGAGACGGTGTCGCAACCATAAAGAGACGGCGTCATGACATTCATGGTGACGGCGTCAGAGATTTAGCAACGACGTCAGGACGTGGCCGACTTAAAGTGGATCTAGAACCATCTACATGGCGACGACGTCAGGAGTACAAAGCAACGCCGTCGCAGCGATATCTTTATATATACAAAACCGATTTTAGGGTTTTAATTGTGTAACTTTGTATAACTTTAGGGAGACGAACACTAGCCTTTGTAGCAGCTTCATAGGTCATTTTTAGGGCCTTAAAACCCTATTGTACTACCTTGGATCCATGTTTTCATTCAAGTAAGGTTATTTATTATTCATCATTCAATATGTCTATGTGTTGTGTGATTGATTTATCTTCTTGATTTCATTATAACATGTAAGGCTAAACCCTCCTTTGTATTTGCTTATGATTGCATGAAAGTCGGATTGTAGATCCTATTACTGTTGCTTCTTGTTGATGAATGTCCATGTTAGGCTTTAGAAAATTAGCTTTTGTTTGTATCACTGTAGACACGTCTAGGGAAACGCAAGTGCGTAGAAAGGATACCATCGGGTAACAGTCTTCATATGACAGATTCAATAGTCTAAAATTGATTATAGTTATAAATTCTTTGTTTTCCCTATTGCTCTTGTTGATGAATATGCGCGTTAGGCTCTAGAAAACTAGCTTTTGTTTGTATCATTGTTGACATGTCTAGGGAAACGTGAGTGTTTAGAAAGAATACCATGGGTAACAGTCTTCCTACTACCTTGCCCCTTATATGGTTGATCCCTCTTAAGATATTTCAATTGCATGTAATATACTCTTAAGGGCCTTGTAATAGTCTTCATACTACCTTACATGTGCGTTGCCTTAACGGAATATTAAATAGACTACGGGTTCGTGTAATCCGTTCATGAATTAGGAAATACTTACACATTACATCTCAAGTGTGACAAAGCAATAGGTAGAATTGGATAGATAGCAAGAAGTAGTGCATCCTAGGTGAATACGCTTCATTGTATAATTGTTATTTAGTTTATTGGTAATTAATTAGCTTAAAACCAAAACCTCTCTAAACCCAGAATTTACTTGCTTTTATTAAATATAAAAACATAAAAAGAATCTTCCTTCAACCCTTAGACCTTAGTAAACTTTTGATTCAGCCTTTATAGTGTTATTCCCCTAGAGAACGATAACAACCCCCCAGTCTTGCCTATACTACTACTACATCAGTTATGTACTTTGCCTAGGGAGTTGTAAAACTTCGTGTTGAAGTCCTACGACTACCTCATCAAAAGTTGGTTTCTAGGCGGGTTGTGACGGACCTTTAGCCACGGTGGCCTTGTCATGAGTCTTATTATGAGTGTATGGTATTTAGTTTGTTGAGTTTGACGTCTCATACGCTATCAACAGCTCATCCACACAAACTTGAAAGATATCACGATAAACATATCTGACCGTGATCATAATATCACGACATATTTAGCTCAGAATAATTCATGTCTCGATTGCGATTACAGAGGTTACTAAGCCGAGTTAATATAGCACTCAACCGTGCTTCCATTTTGCACAGTAAACAACAAAGTTGAAAGATCATCACAGCCAAATAAAACATAACTTATAGCACTTATGAAATCAACACTTATGACCACGACTTATACATAACTTATAGCATTTTATAAAATCAACCCTAATGACCACAACTTATAGCGGCTTATAAAATCAGATTATACATACCTGATCGTAACTTATACATAGCTTATGACCACAACTTATACACAACTTATGACCACAAATCATACACAGTTTATACACTTATGACCATAACTTATACAGTGAGCACTTATGACCATAACTTATACATAACTCATACAAACACAAAACATATCATACTTTAAAAAGTATATCACAAAAAATTTAGCTCAAATTGATTCATGTATTAACTATAAAAATTGAGGTTGCGAAGACGAGTCAATCTTGCACTCAACCGTCCTTCCATTTTGCACAACAAAACAACAAACTTGAAAGATTATCACAGCCAAATAAGACATAGCTGATTGCACTTATGACCACAACTTAAAATATGCCCTCTGGTTTTTTCCATGCCAAATTAAACGGTGTTGTTTAGTATTTATCCCATAAACAATGTCGTTTCGTCCAAAGGTAAGCTTAAACGACAACGTGTTAACAATTGATCCAAAAGAAACCTTTAAACGACATCATTTTGAACTGTGATTGTATACAAGGCTATACACAGCTTATGACCACAACTTATACACAACCTATGACCACAGCTCAATCACAACCAAACAAAACACAACTTGTAGCACTTATGACTACAACTTATAGCAGCTTATAAAATTAGTAGTTATTACCACAACACATATATGCTTATAAATTCAGTTTATACACTTATGATTGTAACTTATATACAAATTATGACCGTAACTCATACATAATAAAATCAGTTTATACACTTATGATCGTGGCTTATACACAACTTATACATAGCTTATGCACAAGTTATTAAATCATCACTTTTGACCACAACTTATACATAGCTCATACAAACCTAAACATATTAGACTTTAACATATATCACAATAAATTTGGCTTAGATTAATTCATGTCTTGGATGCAATAATAGAGGTTGTTGAGTTGAGTCAATCTTGCACTCAACCATTCTTTCATTTTGCGCAGCAAAACAACAAACTTAAAAGATCGCGAGAGCCAAATAAGACACATCTTATAACACTTATGACCATAACTTATACATAACTTATAACACTTATGAACACAGCTTATATATGCCATCCAATTTTTTCCAATTCCAAAATTATGACTCACTGGGTGACCGAATCATCATTGCTAAGCAATTACTATCCAAATTCGATCTATAAACCACCACCAGAAACCATAGATTCAAACACAACTGAGTTCAAACCCAAATTACAAACTGATGACATCAAATAGCGTCTAATTTATAGCATCATTTATCCAGTCTTTATTGCTCGTTTAACATTATTTTATATAAGAATTGGTACTTAATTTCTTATTTCTATTAATTGCAGTAATTATCGAGCATTTGGTAAAAGTTAGTAAAAGGCACGCATTTTGAAGCACAAACAAAGAGTTCAAGAAAGTCTACTGATTCTGACAACCTATACGTCGTATCATTCTAGAAGCATACGCCGTATCCAAGACTTTGACAAACTAAAAGACCATTGCCTGACTTTGAAGTATACGCCGTATCCATATCAACGATATGCCATATATAATACTTTGATCAACAAAGAAGAACCAACTGAATATTCTAGAATATTATATTCATAGAGGCCACGCCAAGTTACCTAAATACGTCGTATTGAACCGTTTCAATACGGCGTATCGACCTTTTTCCAAAGTCTATAAATACAAAACCCTAAACTCGATTTTAGGTATGCTTTTAACCACCAAGTGTGATTCTCAGAAGATCTAAGAAGCCAAGAAGGTTCTGCAAAGTGCTCTAATCCAACCCTTGTAATCTTTACATTTTATAAACGCGTTCGGTTAGGTTTATGTTTAATTGTTCATCTATGAATTTGTGTATTGTTACAATGACTATCGGCTAATACCTTTAGGTATTAGCCATGTTTATGATAATTTAATGTTTGGTTTGTTTATATTGATTGTTTGCTTATCCGTTGCTTGTTGATTATGTTTATTACTTCATACTCGTTTATGTGCTTAAATATGTTTTTAACCTATCATTTAACTGGATCTAGGAATACAAATAGAGCGTTAGCTAGAGTCCGGGATAAAACTACATGCAGCCATTTATATATCTAGAGTAATAGGATCATAAATATTAACATGTCTTTGCCTTTGGTTTTGTGAATAGGCAGACTAGCAGGTGACCTAGGATTTCAAATAGCATTCTAATTCCTTAGGCAAAGATCTAGACAGTGGACTACTAGTATATAAATAACCGTTAAACAATAAGTTAGTAAAGCCTCAATAAGCTAGGTTTTGATATTATCACCATTATCGTTTCCTAGATAGATTATATTCAACTGTGAATGCTTTATGTGGGTTTGGTTAATTATGACAGGATTAACTGAAAAACAAACCTAGAGTTTAGGGAGAAGACATACCTAAGCTTAAGAATGTGATGTGAGGGTCGTAGAGACTTTTACAAGAAGTTTTAAAACTCCCTAGGCAGTGTATCTAATCGTTGTAATGTAAGACCATATTGAATGATTAAAGATAAATAACCTTACTTGATTAAAACATGGATTCAAGGTAGTGCAATAGGGTTTTGAGGCCCTAAAAATGACCTATAAAGCTTCTAAAACGGCTAGGGTTCGTCTCCCTAAGGTTATACAAAGTCAACCACGTCCTGACGCCGTCGCTATATTCCTGACGCCGTCACTAGATTGATCACGACGGCGTCGCTTTATGCTTGTCTCCAGCCACTGTTTGCAAAAGTCATCATGAGATTTAGTATAGGTCCGTAATCTTGTCCGTTTCTTCTCCAAATGAGCCCAAGTCACGTGTATTTCCTCCAAAAGCCATCCAAGTGCTAAAAACCTGAAAACAAACGATTAAGCACGTAATCTGGGTATATTTGCATGACTTAGGGGGTTAAATGACCCTAAAATAGTATATAAAATGACACCTCATCAAATACCCCTACACTTGAGATTTGCTTGTCCTCAAGCAAATAGGGTTTTCTACCTAGACAATAGCAATATGAGGGTCATTTAACCTACTCTTTAAAAGTATTTTACAACACAACCTTCTAGACCTCGTAATTAAAAGCACGAAAAGTATATACTAGCACCTCACATAAGTGTTTGGGATTCTCTCTTTCTCTAGGTTGTATAATAGATTATAAACATAAAAAAGGGAAAATGGAAAAGTCAACCACCCATTTACATGTCATAGCATATAAATTAGCCATAGGCTTGGTTAAATGATCAAACCTCCACCGCTAGATACAAGCATTATTACATATGTACTATCCAAGAGTGTCTTTTGGGCAGGTGCCAATGTGTGGTGTAGGTCTCAAGATAACATTAAGCAGAAAACTTAGGAAACGACAAATGATGTATATACTTTTGGGTGAATCATTGGAGAGGAAGGGATGGCTAATTACATTAGAAACGACATACACTTAGGAGATCTGGTTGCTAATACGGCAAAAACAAGCCAAAAATATACAACCTCTATAGAAACTCTTCACCAAACACATCTCTTTCTTTCACACTTTACTTGAGAGCTAATATATAACACATAGACATATATGTTAAACGCCGACATGCAGCCTCAACTATCTATTCACTGCTTTAATATATAAGAAATATCTTTATACGTAGAGTCTATATATATATCTATATAATATATATGAAGCGTTATAATGTATAACTATATTATATACATCTTTTCATACACATTTGCTCTGACCCTGCATTGCATAACCACATATCTATACATCATTGGGTGTTGACGTAGATACTTCCCCCAACACTTGACTTTATACTACACGAAAGTATTACAAACAACTAATGACCCATTGTGAGGAGGATTCACACACACACACATAAAGCTTATACAAAGCTCAGCTATTAGGGATAATTACTTCTTCCTATTTCTTCATAAGGAGTGACATAAATCTTACCATGAATCCCATGTCCTCAAACAGTCTTTACAACGAAAGCTGACTAGCAACAGCAACCAGTGCACTCTCTCTATAAATTAAGACTTGGTTAAAAAATACATGTATCTAAAGGAGAACATACATACAAAGGCTATATGCGATTGGGTGTAACAATTGGTTTAAGGGTTGACAGTGCTCTTCATTAATAGTTTGGCTTAACCAGAAAATTATGAGAACCGTGAAAAAGATAGGCTCGGAGGGTTGTACTAGGGGAGTCTTGCACTAAAAATGAGTGCGAATCACGGGTGTGTGATAGTTATACGATCGATGTGAGCATCATAACAATTACAGGTTTCAAACATGAGGTTAATCCTAGTGCCTCTTTTCTAGCAAATCCTAGTACTTACTATGCGGTCTCAGGATGCATCACAAAAACAAGTTGTAGAATTTAATATACTACTGGTATACTCATATAATTTAATACCGATACCAATGCTCCAAAAAAGATGACAAAGACCATGCATAACACATACTGAATTATGGAATAGACCCATAAGACTACTCGAACCTTACCTCGAGAAATCTAAAGGTATAAATTTTCTTTGGGTATCAAATAATGGAAACACCCGAATTCTAAAGATCTAAAGGCGATCCTCTACATATTTTGGTGAATTTTGAGGGTTTTTGTGCTAGTCATACATATTCCTATCCATGAGACGCTATTAATACTTGGTTTTTGTCGGTATGTGTCATAAAAAAATTTAAATTTGGGTCAAAATTACCTTTTAAGTTGAACATTGTCCTTAATGTTCTATAGAAGTACCCGTACAAATGAATAAAGGGATAAGAAAACAAGGAAAAGAAACTAGTACTCTCCTGGTTTGCTCACTAATGGAGAAGAAACATGCGATAACTGCTTAAATCGTCCTCCAAGAATTATCCAATGAAACTTCTTAAGAAATCCCAAGCTTTTTCTCGTCAAATATAACCTGTAATCAAAGACAAAGACAACTACATCAAGCATAAAATCCACGGATGAATGATAAATACAACCTCATTAACTAGGTTTAGACTCTATGAAAGCAATAAAGATAGGATGAGTATGTTAAAGTAATCATAGTTTTCTGCAGGTTTTCAGGAAAATTACAAATTCTAGAAATTATACAAGATTAATTTCTCAAAAATTAATTAAAAATTGAAGTTTTCTATAGCAGACCTGGCGACGCAGTTAGGATTAATCCTGACGGGGTCTCCAGGGTCTGTAAAGAAGAATTTTTTTTCTTTTCTTTAAAAATTCCTGCACGCGAGTTCCCATTAGTTATTTCCTGCAAAATTTACTGAAAAACCAAAAAAATAGTTAACACAATCATATGACTCAAAACTGATGCGAATTAATCTAAACAATTTATTTTAAATGTTTAAATTGGTTCTAAAAACCAGATATTTCCCCTACACTTATTTTGTTGCAAAATACATTTGATTGCAAATAAGACGAAGTTATAAACAAAACAAATCATGATTACAAAGTAATGAATTCAAACATAAAAGAATAAATGAAAAGAATTAAAACATACGACACTCCTAATATGCGGGAAAAATAAACATTGGGTTGCCTCCCAAGAAGCGCTTGTTTTTGTGCGAGTCACAAGCCTGACTCTACCCTTATTTAACAAATAAAGGGGAGGGTTCCCCTACACTTGAGTTCAAGTGCGGGTGATAGTAATGGTACACACCATTGTTATGAGAAGTGGTCACATGTTGAAAAATTAGTTGTTGAATGATATGCTCTAAATGGTGTGTTTCTTTAATCCTAACATTCTCTACTTCTTTTGGCCTGTCGGGCAAATTAAGTCTTCTTCCAAGAAAAGAAACTTCTTTAGGTTCCAATTCCCAATCATCTTCTATCATTGCCATATTTGAAAAATCAACCCCCTAGGGATCCACTTTATCCTAATAAACATGGTTTAAATCCATAATGTTTCTTAGGATTATCAATGCACGGGTGACAATATCAATACGTATCCTTAAGGTGGAAAGATGCCACATGAGGTAAAGGCGGTGTATGAATGGTCAAATGGTCTACTTCCTTCATCCTAAAACTATCCAGACTAGGTGGTTTGATAGTTGGTTCGGGGCCTCTTTCATTTTCTAAACTTGCATCTAAGGATAGACAATTAGGTAAGGGTCGTGGTTGAGGCTCCGGTTTATCAAAATAGGAATTTCCCTAGAACTAAGAGGAATGTCATGATTACAAGTATTCAAGCTTAAATCCTCTAATTGTGTTTCTTTTAAAGGTTCTACCTCCATTAGGGTTCCTAAAGTCTCTTCTACTTCTTATGGGTAAGTCATGAGCGGTGTGTATACCTCAAATGATGGAAGGACTTATGGGGTACTTTGTGGGCTTGGATTATCTAACTTATCCTCTATCATATCTAGATCACCTATAGGCTCATCATATGCATCTAACCATGACATGCACTTAGGTATCTTAACTCTAACCACCTCATTCCTAACTAAGTGATCGTTTAAATTTGTTATTGTTTAGTTAAAAATGGTGTTGGTTGGGTCTTTCCATTATTTATCGCATTAAGGACAATCCTCAATGGTTTCCCATGCTTCTTCAGCACTTAATCCCTTAAGGTTCCCGCATGCCACATGGTTAATGTCTATTTGGGTTTACCTATCGATATGATCGAAAAAGATTTAAACTTAGGACCATAGGCTGAGGCCATGATGTGGGACTTTTCGGATTAAGTCCTTGTAACGAGTTCATGCATCGTAGAGAGATTCATCTTGATGTTGTTGAAACATCAAGGTATATCTTTGGAATGGGAAGGTTGGGTTTCGTGGTGGGTTTTGAAATGGTGAGGTAAGTGGTCTTTCATACATCATGATGCTGAACGAAAGAGTTACAAACAAAAGGCATAAAGAAAAGATAGACTACAAAAAAGCTAACATACTGAATTAAAATCACACTTAAAAGGATTCAAACGAGTAGAACTAAGTTAAACTATGATCAAAACCTAACTATTCCCCATGTAGCGGCATCAAAAACTTGATGTGAAGGTCTTAGAGACTTCTACAAGAAGTTTTACAACTCCCTAGGCAGTGTACCAAATCGTTGCAGTGTAATATAGGCAAGACTCGGGGGTTGTTATCGTTCTCTAGGGGAATAGGTTGGGAAGGCTTGATCACGGTCTAACAGAATTCTAGAGGTTGAGAGAAGATTATTTTTGTGTTTTTATATTTTATGAAATCAGATAAATCTATGGGTTGAGAGGTTGGTTTGTTTAACTAATTACTAAACTAATTATAATCTATTCTACTGGTGATCACTTTATGATAAGCAAATGTATTTACCTAATCATGCACTACTCCTCAGATTGCTTTTCCTAGATTCGTTGCTTTGTCACACTTGTGATGATCTGTGTAAGTATTTCCTAGGTCATGAACGGATTACACGAACCCGTCGTCTATTTAATATTCTGTTAAGACAACGCACAAGTAAGGTAGTATGAAGACTATTACAAAGCCCCTAAGAGTATATTAAATGCATGTGAAATAACTTAAGAGGGATCAACCATATAGTGAGTAAGTATATAAGACTGTTACCAGAAGGTACCCTTTCTACACTACTCGCAGTTCTCAGACAAAACAATAGCGATACAGACAAAGCTAGGTTCTAAAGCCTAAACGCATCACATGTCAATCAACATAAGCAACATCAAAAAGATCTACAACCTAAGTTTCATGCAATCATAGATAAATACAAAGGAGGGTTTAGTCTCGCATGTTATAAAGAAAGCAAGAAGATAAATTAATCAAACAACACATAAACATATTGAATGATTAAAGATAAATAACCTTACTTGATTAAAACATAGATTTAAGGTATTACAATAGGGTTTTAAGGCCCTAAAAACAACCTATAAAGCTCCTAAAATGACTAGGATTTGTCTCCCAGGGGTTATACAAAGTTATCCCAAAGTTAGACACTAAAACCCTAAAAACGGATTTATATCTTTAGAGTTGTCGACCCGACGGTGTCACTTTGCAATCCTGACGCCGTCGCCACGCAGATGATTCTAGATCCTCTTTAAGTCGGCCACGTCCTGACGCCGTCGCCATATTCCGTGACTGGACAGTTACTAGATTGATTATTTTATTTACGACGGCGTCGCTTTATGCTTGCGACGCCATCTCCAGTCACTATTTTCAAAAGTCATCATGAGATTTGGTGTAGGTTCATAATCTTGTCTGTTTCTTCTCCAAATGAGCCTAAGTCACGTGTATTTCCTCCAAAAGCCATCCAAGTGCTAAAAACCTAAAAACAAATGAAGAAGCACGTAATCTAGGCAAGTTTGCATAATTTAAGAGGTTAAAAGACCCCAAAATAGTGTATAAAATGACACCTTAGCAAAATGATATATCACCAACGAAGTAAAACAATCATTTCACTAATAGAAAATACTTCGTTTTATTAGATTAATCTGGCTAATACATTTTCCTTACATTACGCTTGATCGCTTGTTTATCTTTCGTTCATCAACTTATGTGTGTTAACTGTCATCACTTAGTTAGGTAAACCAAAACTCGTACCAGTCTTTCAGGCTAAAAACCCATCTTCTATGTTAGTTTAGGTTTAAGTAGAATAACATAGGATAAATTAGGACTAACTTAGATAACTAAAATACTGATAGATTTAAGTATTAACGCTCGCTCTTAGTGATCGACACCCTACTTACCAACGAACCTATAACTAATCGGGTACACTACCCGTTAGTGTTTGTCAATAGGTAAAGTCAGAAAAATATAAATAGTAAAACTTGAATAATAAATTACCTACGTACGACGACACATCAAGTTTTTGGCGCCGCTGCTGGGGAGTGAGTTTGTTTAATTCTTGTTTATTAGTATTTTTAGTTTAGTGTAATTTAATTTGTAATTATGTATTTGAATTGTTTGTATTGGTATGTTAGTTTGCATTGTATATTTTGCATATTTGTGTGTTTTTCTGCATTATTAAATCTTGTTGTTATTGTTCTGTTCGAATACCGGATACGGCTTATTCATCTCATTGAATACGGCGTATCCACTTTTAGAAACCAATGTAATGTATTCTTATTCAACCAATCAATACGGCGTATTCAGATAATTAAATACGGCGTATCGATCATCTGATACAGCAGCAGACTTAACTTTTGGTACTCCGTTCGTGTGTTTAGTTTTTTGTATTTTCTTTCTTCTGAGCCGATCCTATTGATATTTTTACCTCTGCTTTAGGTAGTGCATGACCAGGAGTTCGAACAAAGGGCTCTTTACACCTTATGAAGAACCTAAATGAGTTTTACTTTCAACAAGGAAGCTTTTTAAGACAACGAGTCATGATTATTCAAGTTCACTGGAATTCGAATTATTCTCTAATCTCGAAGATCAGTTTTGGATTTGAAGTAGTTGGATTAGGAGAAGATTCACCAACTAGATTCGAAGAAGAGCGAGTGCGCATGCACTAAGGAAAAGAAATCAAAAATTAAAATATTTTTGGGTCCGATTGGTCAAGAGTTCACGGTAGCTCTCTAAATTACGCACAAGGAAGCGGAGGAGCTGGTCAGCGCGAAGCTAGTTAAAAACCCTTCTCCTTTTGGGTCGAAGTTCGTTGGATCGACCCGCCTTATACCCCCCTTATAGTTTGTAACTCAAAGGTGAGCCGATTTAACAATTAACCTCACGGATTGTTTTGTTGTTTTTCAATTTTTTTGGTACTTTCAATACTTTAGGAAAAGTATTGTTGGTATTTTTAATTTTTATAATAAGAAGAAAATATTCACAAACGGAAAATGATAACTTCACGAGGAAGGGTCTTCAAAAACTAATCTTCAAACGTAAACACGATATTCGCACACACCTCCCCGGCAGCGGCGCCAAAAATTGATCGTCACTTAATATATATAAATATAATATAATATAAATATATAATAAGATAATATCAATTATAGAAAAGTAAGTATTCCATAAGGCTTTTAAAAAGATTTATTACTTTTATCCAAAGCAAAAACCCTAAAAAACCTTCCCGGGTCGTTTCCCGTCGAGGTGTGAATTGAAAATCGTGATTAAGTTCGTGATTGCGTTTTTGAATGATTCAATGATTTTTTTGGATTCTATCTCTACTAATAATAAGCAAAAACAAGTAAAGGCAAGCCTAAAACGAAAGTAAGTAAAGATTTAAACTTAAAAACGATAACGGGATTCAAATCCCGTTCTTTAAAAAACTAAATCCTACAAATTTAACCCTAAAAATTCAAATTTAATTTTTAAACATCCTAAATGATAAAAGAAAATTTTAGAAAAAAGAATTATATTTTTTTGACTTTTTTTAATTTTTTATGAATTAAAAACGGTTTTAATCTAAATTAAATATTAAAAATACTAAACTATTTATAAAAAATCTGAAAAAATTACAAAAAGTAGTTTGAACTAAGCTAAATCTAAGAAAAATAAGCTGGGTCAAATAGCTTAATAAAATAAGTTGTTAAAAAGCAAAAATGGCTTAATACTAAAATAGGCTAAAAAGGCTTAACTAATAAATTGTGTAAAAACATACCAGATAGCCCTACTGGTGCTAGTGGTAGTGTGTGTTGTGTTAAAATGCTTGGTGAGTTGGTAGAGGTCACGGGTTCGAGCCTTTCTCACCCATGACTTCCCTAATTCCCAAGTGTTTTTATTTGCCATATTTTTTTACAAACTTGTTTAGAAGCTCAAAACAATAACTTTTTGTAAAAGCACGTTTTATTACAAGCTCAAATAAGCCAGAAATAAGCAATTAAAGGTGACCGAATTGCTTTTTTATGCTAAGTCGCTTTTAGGCTAAACTGTTTGGTTCTCTAAGCATTAATAAGCACTTGGAAAAGAGAATAAGTTAAAAATAGATAATAAGCTACACCTAATAAACACTAAGGCTCAAAAATAAGCAACTAAATTGAGCTAAATTAAACCTAAAATAACAGAACCACTTGTAAAGCTTTTATACTTAAAATGTTAAGCTAAAAGTACTAATAAGCTCTAACCTAAGTTAAATAATGTTGGGAAATACAAGTCAGAAGGTCAAAGTACTGCTAAGTTGAAGGTCAAAGTACTGCCTTTATTAAAGGAACTTTAAAGGATTATTAGTTAAACGGTTACATTAGTAATTATCAAGTAATAGTTGTATTAATCATATAACAGTTACATTAGTGATTAGTATTAATTAGTATTTGTGTCATACAAGAACTGTACACCTACTAGAGTTATCCTTACGTTTATAAAAGGATCTCTAGGAAGGCATTAGAAAGACACAAGAAAAAGCATTAGTTAGAAGTATTAGAGATAAGTATTGTATTAGGGATCTGCAAACTTAGGCAGATTCAAGGTGTGATAATACAAATTGTTTGTTAAATCATTGTGTGTTCTTCTTGATACTGTTAACTAGTTTCCGCATAGTTGATAGTATTACATCAGTGTTTCATTGTTACTGACTTGGATTTATTCAAGGAAGTAACATCCTTTACAGGCTAAAGGCTTATTATACTAAGGTATATCGATCCTACAAGTGGTATCAGAGCTTGTGAGGAAACTCTGATTAAGAAGAATTTTGAAGATCTGATATCTTTGCAAAACACTAAAGATGTCTGAAGCTGAAAACCACCCTCCTGCCTCATCTGTCACTGCACTACGAATTCCAATCATCAAGAAGGATGATGAACCTGTGACTTTTGCTATGGTGGCACTAAATGGGATTGAAGAAGATGATTGGAGCATAGAGATTGATGCAGACCATGTGGATCTTGGACAAGATGGACTTGGAGTTTTTGACTGGAGCGAAGAAGCTGATAATCCACCAGTTGCTCTTGCTTTGATGGCTACAAGCTCAACCGATTCTTCTAGCTCAGAGGTACCCTACTGTTCTAATTGTAGTAAATCTTATAAGAAATTGTTGAATGATTATCAAACTGAAAGAGATAATTTTCAAACGAAGCATCATAAGAAGATGGCCAAAAGAATCTTTTGATAAACAACAATACTCTCGAGACGTTTTACTATCGGTTCTAGTGAAGAGCTAGACTCTAGCATTACGAAAGGTTTCAGAACATTTTTAGTAGCTTGAATTATATGAGGCTAAAGTGTCCTTTGAAAGATCGACGAATTTGAAGTTCTAAGAGTTTACCATCTGTGTGGCATGTAGTTGCTCTACAATGAATTCGGGGACAACCTGGATTGGATGAATTGGAGTTTGATGATCCCTACTCAAGATATTGAAGGTTGTATGAGCATGATAATTAAAGGGTGTTTCAATTCAGCTCATAAAATATTGCTTTTCTATCACAGAAGTCAAAGGCAGTACTTTAAAAAACAAAAGTCTGTGATCCAGCAAAGTATATCCCAAAGGACTATACTCAGGCTGCCTCAAGCAGGTTACTCAAATGCTCCTAACTGTGCTTCCCACTCAGATGAATCCTATGGTCCTTCTTTTGCTCAACAGCAGTTCTATGCCTAAAACTCATGATGATGAAGACCCTGCTGAAAATTGAGAGGATGCTATGGAAGAAATTGACATACGATGCAGGTGGCTATGATAACAGCAAAGGATAAGGAAGTTTATGAGGAAAAACAGGAAGACCATTGACCTCAAGCCAAAGAATGGATCCCTTTTGAAAGTCAAAACTGATGCTTTATACTGTCAAGAAAGTTGGGTCTTTTGTAGGGGAGTGCAGATTTGCTAAATATCAGGAAACAGAGTAAAATGGTCGTCAAGGGAAAAGAGGATTGTGGCTATTGAAGATTCAAACTCAAAAGCCTTGGTGGCAACAGGGAAACATGAGATATTGACTTGGACCAAGGAATTGAGGCTTGAAAACCAGTGAACTTCGCTATGATAGCACTGACTGAAGTTGAAGCAAGCGATTAGAGCATGGAGTTTATGCGAACATGTGCATTTTGGCAAGATGGACTTGGTTGATTTTGACTGGAGCAACAAAGCTGAGATACACCAGTGTCTTATAGCCTTGTCGGCAACAAAACTCATAGGTTACACTTTACTGTTCCAATGTAGTACTTATCTTTATAAAAAGTTGCTTGAAAGCTATAACTGAAAGAGACGATTTTCAAAAAGGCTTTGGTCTGAAATTTAGGATATCAAATGAGCTTAGATCATTAGGAAGGGGGGTGTTTTTTTCTATATTAAAAAACAATAAAAGAATGAATATGCATGGGGTGATAAGTATGAATAGATGGAATATGACTTAAAGATACGGGATTTGAAACTAGAAGAAAAACAAAAGGAACTAGATCAAGTCTTAAAAGAAAGAGATGATTTCAAGGTAAAACTTGAAAAATGGTCAAATGCTTCTGTACTTCAAAATGAAGTCCTAAACAAACAAAGATATTTGTCTGATAAATCATGTATAGGATTTGGGGTTGAGTCTAGTAGTAGTATGGAAAGTGACAACTCATCTGGGAATACAAACTCAACTGAATCTTTTTATCCAAATTTTCAAAAGACAAAAGGATTCCATTCAGTACCTCCACCTACAGGTACTATCATACCACCCTTAGGGCAAATGTCTCTTTTTCAGGGATAGAGAAACCAGCCATTAGGAAATGAAGGTCCTTAAGCAAAGTGAATACAAAGTCTAGTCAACCAGAAATTGATAGAAATAAAGTCATAATTGAAGATTGGGTTGATAGTGATGGAGAAGGAACTTGTTTTAAATCTTATGAAATTCAAAAGAGAGAATGTTTGAATTCAGAAAATAGTTGACAAACATTTTCGGAAAACAGGTCACCTAGCAGTCAAATACAGGTTGGTCACGGATCTTAGGAAAAGGGTCTTAGGGCACAAAGGGAGTAAATTATGTTATGTATGTTACAGTCTCATCACTAATCAAGGATGTAATCTACTTGAAAGGACCTTCAACAATAACCAAAAACTTCATTATATCTAGGGTAACACAGGGTTCAAGGGACAGACCAAGACAGTGTGGAATCATCATCAATAGGTGAATCCATAGTAACGGTTCAGGAAAATCTACGGTTACCTCTCACCAAAAGAGGTCTTTTCAATATCCATTCAGCAGTTAGTTACTTAAAGGGAAGGGTTGAAAAGTACTGCACAGACCAAAAATGACATACGAACAGTACCTTCGAAAGGTATGCTAATGTGTTATTATTCAAGGTGATGCTAGACAAGAGTACCACACGTAAGCACTTTCACAAAGTATGATAGACCTTATTATCACGGTATGGATAATATAAGACCTTGAACATCAAGTTTTTCAATCCATCATCAAAGGTCTTCTACACAAGGACTCCTCACAGACCTCAAAGGACAAGAAAATCCTGAAATTATTGGGTTAAGCAAGCAAGTACATGTTGGATACAAACAGTACTTTCCAAATATTGTACATGTCAAAGGAGTGCCATGATAAAACAAACATGGAGACAAAGGAAGCTTATCTAGATTCTGTGACTAGGGATTAATGGTCTTTACACATCAAGCATTTGAGTATGTATCTCCATTAGGGGTATTCCAAGTCAGTATGACTTGGGTCCTAAAAGAGTCTACATTCTTTAATTGTTGACAGGGCAATCCAGAGAAAGATTAAAAGATTATGCTATTATGACAGTGATGCTCTGGAAGTATGACAGGAAGACTCAAGGACTAAGCTGTCTGTTTTTAATGAATTCAAGGGTGGTTATGTGGCACTTTGGAAATGATTATAAAGGAGGAAGAATCTCAGGGAAAGGAACCATCGCAAGGACATCATGCTTAGACTTTGGAGGAAAGTTGCTATGTGGAGGAGTTAAAAAAGGGGTGGTTCAATTCGTATTCTGTTTCTTTCTTAAATCTGTAATAGATAGCATAATGTTTCTCTTCACTGGATAAGGAGGTCTTATCTTATCTCCAAAGTTCAAGTTTGTTGATGAAGTTCTGGTAATTCTTAGAAGCTTAGAAAGGAATGAAGTAACAACCTGGATCTAAAGATGACATATTCATTCCTATCTGAAGGATATAACTTGTTGGTTGCAAGGCAAACAAAGAATGAAGCTGTCTTATGGCACAAGAAGAATTGGGCATGTTTAAACTTCAAGACATATTAACAATTGGTTCGTAGGCAATATGGTCTAGAGGTTTACCTTCCACAGACAATTCCAAGCTTGATCACTCATGTCTGGCATGTAGAAAGGGTAAACAGCACAGGGCTTCTTGCAAGAAGATTAAAGCAAGAACAGTCAGAGAACCTTTAGAATTGCTTCATATGGATTTATTTAGACCTGTTTCAGTAGAGAGTGTAAATAGGAAAAAAGTATACTGCTTGGTGGGTACTGATGATGTAGTAATTTTCAGTTGGGTTTTCTTTGTGTTGTCTTTGGCTATACTAAGGATGAAAACATTATGATATTGCTTCTTGATCTGATTGTGGGTTTAGAAACATAAGCTAAGACATAAGTTGATAACATCAGGTGTGACAATAGGAAACAGAGTTCAAGAATCATTTAATGAGAATGAGTTTTGTGCCAAGAAAGGAATCATAGAGTGAGTATTAGTATTGCATGGACTCACAGCTCAAAATGGTGTTGTCAGAACGAAGAATAGGACTCTCATTGAGTGCTAGAACTATGTAGCAGACTTCAATACTCTATTCAAATTTGGGCGCGAAGCTATGCTCAATACTGCTTGTTATGTGTTAACTAGAGTTTTGGTGACTGGATTGTAGTTTTTACGTACCTATATAATTTATAATAATAATATACTTTGGGTATATTCCAAAACTATTCACCTCTAACTAAGGTAAAAAGTTAAAACTTACAAAAATAATATAATATATATAATATACGTATGTTTGACCGGGCAAGTATGATCACCCGGGTCGTTATCCCCAACGACTCATGCAATGGAAACCTCGTTTAAAGTTTGGATCCTGATTTGAATAAGGAAAGAGATATTTTTGATTTTTTTGTTAAACTACTAAAATTAAAGGCACAATTAAACAACTAAATAACAAATTAAACTAATTACGAAAGTAAATAAAATGCGACATTTAAGAAACAAATTGCCAATTTAAATCTTAAAAATCTGTAAAACTAGGATTCCTAAACCTTAAATTATGCTAAAGGAAAATTTTAGGAAAAAGAAAAATATTTTTTAAAGGCTTTTTTGGATTTTTTATGAATTAAAAACTATTTAATCTAAATTAAATTGATATAAAAATAGAAATTAAATTGTAAAATTTAGAAAAATATTTTTAGCTTAGCGTAATCCTAAAAATTACTTAAAAAGATGAGAAAAACATTTTTTATCACTAATTTTTCTATTTAAAAGGTTAAAATTTAAAACTTAAGGTTTGAAAATTAAATGTTTTAAAACTTAAATTTGAAAATTAATTTTTTTTTTTTTAAATTATAAAACTTAAAAACTAATAATTCTATTTAAAAATACTTTTTAAATGATGCAAGAAAAGAGCGAATTTGATTTTATAAAAAGCCCTAATTTTATACTATTTATTAAAAAACTAATTTAACTAATTAAAATAAAAACCTAATTTTATTATTTAAAAAAAAAACTATTTTTTATAAATCTTAACTAAAAACACCCAAACACATGGGCCGAAAGTGCCATAACAGAAAGTAAAAGGTAGGCGGAGTAAAATTTAAAAATTTTATAAAACACACAAAGTTTGAACACTTAACAGAAACAGTCCCTTTAACCTAGGGACTTACAAGACTAAAATATTAAACTAACAAGGGACCTAACATGGAAAAATTAAAAGGATGATAGAGTAAACTAGCAAGGACTAACAGTTGTAATTTTAACTACAGAAACTATTAAATGCAGAACAGGGTCCCTGCAGCACTTAATTAACAACAAACAGCATCACCTTTTTTATGTGAACTGACTTATTAGTTTTTTTAGACAGTTAAAACTTAACTTCAGCTTATTTAAAATAAAGCTGTATAAGCTTCATCAGCTTATAAGCTTCTAAAACTTAGATAATCTAACTACTTATCTACATGTAATAAAGCAATATATAAAAAAAACATTGACAAGAAATTTCGTACTTAATAAAATTGCTTATCCAACTAAAAGCTATTCCAACAGCTTATCATCTAACTTTTAAGACACCAATAACTCATCAGCTTATGAAGATTGACTAGATAAGAACAAATGCAGAAATCAAATTAAATGTTCTTTGCTTTCCAGCATGAACAGGAAAGAAAATAAGCTGAGTGGGGCTTATGGCTTATTCACATAAGCCCTAAATCTCAACCAATAACACCCTAATCTAACCTATAAGCTGTCCAACAGCCCTAAACCTCATTGAAAACATATCAGCCATCCAATTTCCAAAACCTTGATCGAATTATCAATAATAACAATAACAAACACTTTATGTCAGAATTAAAATGAGGAATAAATTGATATAAAATATCACTTTTAGTTAAACTGGAACTAAGGGTACAATACATGAATTGAAATGAAAATGAACTTACAAAAACAATTTAATACTGAATCTTAAAACAATTGAACTAAAAAAATAACACATGAAAAATAAAAACATTAATATAACACCTTTTGAGTGAATGAGGGGGATTTTATACAGAAAGTCCTTGAGCGTTAAATCTGTATCTTCTCGATCCTACTCTCTTCGCCTCGTCACAGAACCTTTCATCTCTTCTCTCTCCCTGTGATGTGACATCTCAAATCGTCTGTTCTGGATCGATGGCATGTATAGAAACCGGATTAATTGACGTGGCTTGAGATGTGTTATTTGTGTGTAGTGTATACTCACTCGCACGTCACATCAAACCAATGATTGATCTTTCATTTTGCCAGGTGGATTGGTTAGGGAAATGATTGAATAGTGATGGGGTTGGTTAGGTGTGTTGAGAGGGTTGTTAACCCTAAGGTTAATTATCGTGGGGGTGAATGGTTTAGAAACTAGGGTTTAGGGGATCTTGGTGTGTTCTTGAGTGTTCGTTCGTGTGTGTGTGAGTAAATCGAAATTGGGGGTAAAAAATGCACAGTAACTGTTATTTGGGTATAAGTATCACCGGGTTGGGGTTGGGTTAGGGTATGGGTTGGTGTGGGTTATCGTGTTGGGGCTTGTGGCTGTCGTATGGTTGAATAGGTGGACCATTGGCGTGATTTGATCTGGATATTTTATCGCCCGTCGCTTCTCTTGTGTTGTATAGTTTTGGTTTGAATGGAGTTTTACTATATGACCTGGCGTTTTTTTGTGTTTGGATGATTCTTAGACTTATTTTCAAAGATTTTATGAAGCACGCTTGTCAATATGTAGAATTGTGCAATTAGTTTAGCCTGCTTCGTGTTATAAGATAAACGAGTGAGGGAGATGTTGGGAGGGTTGTGGTGTGTTACATTAGATTGTGGATAAACTGTCAGTTGGACTTTTGTGTAGATAGACTGTAGGGCATGTGAATTGCTATGGCTTAGGTTCTGATGATCTTTAGCGCTTCATATGTTCTCTCATACCAGTTCCTCGTCTGTTCGTTTATTGAAACATGAATTTCTTGTGAATATTTGCATATCCATTACTGCACACAATACCCTCAAGATACAAGCACATTTTTGCAATATTTGATCATGCTTTTGGGTTTTATTTGGGCCTTATTTGTAGCATAATAGATATGTGTAATTACTCTTTTCAGATTCCCCCAAATCTAAACGATTGTGTGTCCTCACGCAATATCTAACATGCCTTTATAACACCTCAAATACTCAATAAATTCCTCCAACTAAACCTTTTGAAAGTAGCAAAGAGTTTTGATTGAGAAGATAAGATGATCACAAGTTTTAAAAACTCAACCGACTTCCATTTTCTAAGATTTTTCTTTCTTTTTTTGGATCTTTCTTGATTATTATACTACTACTAACTTACGCTTAATTTATTGTGTGTTGACATAATGCAAATGTTTTCATTACCCAATTGTAATTTTTAGGATCATTAGAAAACAATATAGTATGCACAGATTATAAGTGTCTAAAAGATAACGTCATCATCCACAGATTTATTCAAACTTTCCATCGTCTGTATGCTTAAAAAACAAGAATGTCACGTTAATTATCAAGGTCATGGACACTAACAATCTACTCATAAAGTATTAATTGTGTACTTCTTTTCCTTCCCGATCAATCTCAATACGCTTTTGTATAATTAACTCTCAGGATTTTAATCTTAAGTCATATACTCACGAGGGCGCTCTTTCTGTACTTTTGTTTCGATACTTCATTAATTCAGGAAAATAAAGTGTATGGTTAAGAACGACAATACTTTAGCTCTAGCCACGTCTCAAAGATCATGATGCAATTAAGAATAAAGTATCAATCGAGGCGACCAAAATTTGGCTTTTTATTAGGCTTTTAAAAAAAACCGGCTCCATCCATGTACCTATACCCTAAGGCTCTTTAAGACAGAATGGACCATCTCATTTGCACCTCATAAACCGTTAGGCTCTTTAAGCATCAAAATAAGACAAAATTAAGAAACATTATATATTCCTAGCTCCTTTTAGTAGGCTTATCATCATCGGCCACAGCCTCCGTCACGATGCAGCAAAACATAGTTGACCTTGGATTACTATAAGTAAACACCGGTGCCTTTTATATCGATCAGCCACATCGATAGCGGGGAGTCGACAAGAGGTATATTCTACTTATTATTGACACCGGACTCTACCTTATATGAAAACTTCAACATCGGCCAACGCCTCCGACATCGGATGAGTAAGTCTTGGCAGAGGATAGACTTATTTATTTTAATTTTTGCTATTTTTAGCCAAATTAAGGTATCCTGATGTGTATCTTTATCCTAATCACAAAGGAACTAAAGAAACTTCTATTAGCTAATTATTATAACCAAAAATACATACAACTCATATTTATTAAACTTAATCATAAAAGTGAAACAAGACTAATGGAGAAAAGCCACAAGTAATAATATGAGCTTGAAAGAAATCCAACTATTTTACGTTTAATATCGATGATCTTATAAATAACACTTTCATTTCTTGTTCTTTACAAAGAAAATTTTGCTAAACGCTTAGACTATATAAAATCAACTGGCATTATTTATAAAATCATACATGAGATCTAGCACTCAGTATTTCATTTACTAACGATTCAAGTCTAGGCATGTCATGAGAACTAGCATAAACTCTCTCTTCATTAATTGTTAAGGCGAAAAAGCTGAACTGAACACGTTCATGGGTAAAATTACTTCTCATTCTTACTCAAGACGGAAAACATACATTTTTTGTCTTTAACACACACATTTTTTTTTTATTAATATGAAATAAACACTGAAAATTTAAAATTTTTGTCTATTTTGTGGGGGAAAAAAGGTACGTGAGAAACAAAACAATAAGCAAAGCACATTAAATCGATAGATTCCCATCCCCAAACTTAATGAAACATTGTACCTCAATGTATTAAGTCGGGTTCCTACTCGAAAATCTATGCGTTTATGAGTTAGACAAACGATTAATTCGTTAATCACTGATAATAATGAAAAGAATTGATCTCCTCAAAATAATTCACAGACCATTGTGTGGTATGATGAAAGACTCGAGAAGCTTCGGATAATTTAGAATACGAACGCATCTGAGAGGATTCGCTATGAATATGTTGGTTAATTCCTGCAAATGTCACATATCTACAGACAAACGAAGACAACGAGATAGCTGTATAGAAGGATGGGTCCCCTCAATAACATACCATTAAAGGTGTTAGAAATAGAAAGAGGAAAGGAAAATAATTATTAGAAGAATATAGGAGAAGGCTATTGTTCATGGGTGAATCCACACGAGCTTGGTTAGTTTTTGATTACTCGAGTCGCGAAATGCTCGTGACTCGGATCCTAGAATTTGTTTGTCCTTAGGGAGTAGCGCATAGAAACGTTGTATGAGATACTGCCGCAGATTCGGAATTGTGAACTCGTTGATGTTTCCAGGAGTCAAAAACAAATTCTCATTTTGAAAGGAGAAAATCATAGGTGATGCCTTGGTAAAGTGAGAATGGAAGAAAAGTCCAAATTGATATTGCGAGGTATCTTCATCAATGTAGAAGTAACGTCTTCGTATTTTGGTAGAAATGAAACTGTCAACATTCTTCAAACATTCATTGGGTGGTTTCTTCTGCGAGAGGTAGAAAATTGATGGTTCTTTGATAAACTAGAACAGAGTCCGCGGAGGAGAATGTTCTCTTATTTGGAGATGTCTCCTCCTAATGTGTAAAGATTTTTATCAATGTAATGCTGATTAAAACTAGTATATTACTGGTTTGAATACTTTGTCATCGTTACGCGATATGAGAATTCAGGATATACACTAGCCGGACAACTCCGAAAGTAGAAAGGCGTAGGGTCGGAAATATAACAAGGATGTGGTAAAATACTTGTGTGGTGGAGTAAATTGAAAATGGTTAAATCCTTTTTTTCAGTCCTTGGTTTGGCAGAAAGAAATGATCATTAAAATCCAATTGGATTATCATAAAGTGATTCTAATTGGATGACAATGGTGGTTGAATGGAACATCACTTGAAACTTCCTCTTCTTGTTCCCTGTTTTTTTCAATTCTTGAGGTCACGAGAAAGAGTCTTGGTTTCTTATGTTAAGAATGCTGATCAAGAGACCAATAATTATCTTTTTCTTATGAAATTGAATTCAATCATTTTAACACTCAAATCGGGACCGACGAGAAAAACATCGGTGTCTTCCTATGAACAAAGCTCCTTCTTCTCAGGTTGATGGTGAGAGTAGGGAAAGTAGATTGTACTTAAAAACTTCAAGGCTGGTTAGGGAGAGTAAGATCATTCCGGTGAATCGAATCTTTTTCCAAGATAATCTTCTAATTCACTTTCTTCGGTTGAAGTACGTGTGGAGGAAGTAGAAGGACTTAAATCTCTAACATCACCTTATCCTCTTCTCTTCAAAGAGAGGATTCACCGTTGTAGATTCTGAAACTTTCATCGCGAATTCGAGAAGAGGGTTTGAGTATAACTTGAAAATTTACTTCATGAAATTCCCTTCTTAAGGTTGAATCATCATTACCCGGTGTTGGTGGATATCGATTTAAGAGGAGCAAAAGTTCATCCCGGTGAACTTAAAATTACAGTAGCCTTGTATCGGCGTAGAATAGGAAAGGAATCATCGGATGGAATAGTGGACTGCCACTAACACGGATTTCTTTCTTTTTCGAAAAATCGCTTAATAGAAATGGCGTGAACACAATTTTATCTTTGTTTTTCTCTGGACTTATCAGGCATAATAAACAAGTTCATCTTGTCTACTCTTAAAGTCATATTTCTCTTCATACAATTCAATGAGAGGCATTTTGCGGTTCGAAGGAAGGGTCTTCCTAGTTAATAATAGGCCCTCTCGGGTCAGGGTTCAAAGTTAACCACCACAAAAATCTGCAAGAAAAGTGAAACATCGGCTCTAAATAATACTCATCCATCGGCTATGCCCTCGGGTGCGACAAATGGAACGGTTGGCAAGCTCGAGTGTCATCGGTAGGAGTCAAAAGCTAATCTGAGCCCAAGGTTTCTTGTAAATTGAATGAGGTAAAAAGATTAATGCTAGCTCCTGAATCGCTAAAGCACTAGTTCTCTTCAGATCTTGTAAAGCACATGGAATAAGAAACTTTCCCGGATCTTCGAGCTTTTCGGGAACTTTGTTCATGATGATAGCGGAAATTCGGCATTCACTGTTGTGATAAGCAATCCTCCTAAGTTTCTTTGTTTCTTGCAACGAGCTCAACCATTTGTTAAACTTTGGCATTTCGACCAAGAGCATCTATTCATCCAATCTCCTAAACGAAGTTGTTTGACATGTCTTCAAGAACCGGCTATATTGCGCCTCGGGTTTTTCGTGTCTCTAACTTTCTCCTCTCGGGGTATGGAAGGTTAGATTGATTCGAATTAGGATTAGGAGAATTTAAGATCTTGAAATTTCCACGTTAATGGTTTTCTTTGCTGTTTGGATTTGTATTTCATGAAAATGAATTCCTACTTGGCCGTGATGAGACATGTGCGGTATTTTCCAAATTTGGGTTTTGCACTTTTTCCGTTGACGTCTCCGGGTTTTGTTCGGTTTCTTTGTGAGGAATTGAAATAACGGGTGTAGGAGGAACAAAAGGAGTTGCAGGTTCTTCCAAAGTCTTACCGCTTCTTGTGGTGATAGCATTAATTTGCTGACGAGGGTTAGTTACGGTTTGACTTGATGGTACCCGAATTTGAAGTAGAGGCTGGATTTTTGAAATTCTCACAAAGACTTGTCAACAAACTCGTGACATTCGCCATTTGATTCTGCAAACCTTGATTTTGATTTTGCAATTCTTCAAATATTGCAACGATTGCTTTGACGTTAACTTTCAAAAATCTGTTTTCAAACGTTATTTGTTGGAGGTTGGTAAGGTAAAACTTGATTGGTTGGTGGTTGGTATGGTGGAGCTTGATAAACTTGATTTTGACGGTTTTGATTAAAGTTTCCTCCACGGTTTTGGTTGAAATTAGGATTGGTTCCTTGATAACGGTTTTGGTTGGTTTGGACATTCGGTTGATTGAAACCCGGTGGTCTCATTTGACTTGCCAAATTGAAAGGTTGGTTTCTTGGAAGAAATTTCCACTGGCTGCGGTTTGTTGGAAAATTGTTGGATGTTATCTTGAAAACGGGAGAAACATCGTTTCACCTCGAGTTAAACGGACAATGGTTTAAAATTTGTTGGGGGGTCTTTGATCCACAAGTGACATCAACTATTCCCACTCAACTTGTTTGACGGGTGCAGGTTAGTAACAAGAAGTTTATTTGGACTCTTCATTTGGTTCTTTTGATAGTCATTTATCCTTTAGAGAGCAGCTATTTGTTGCATATCGAAAGAATTATTGCGAAAGATGAAGAATTAGAAAGAGGAGCAATCCGTACTCAATCTTGAATCATTAGCACGACTTCTTGCAGTAACGAACTTGTGACTTGCTTTAATAATCGCTAACTCTTCTTGAGGCAATTGTCCAAGGAAATTGTCCACTGCGTGCAGAATCTAAGGCATTGATCGTTTTGAATCAAAGAATTATAAAAAGTATGTGTTTGGTGGAAGTTCTGAAAAAGCATAGGTGTGACATTGACGAAGGGTCCTTTAAATCGTTCTCCCATGCTTCATTAATGGATTCGTGGGTTTTTGGTAATAGTAAGATCTCATTTCGATAGTAAGTGCGTTTTTGAAGGTGGAAGTATTGGTTATGAATTTGAAACAAGGTACGTCCCAGTGGGATTTGATCTTGGTGGTTCTTTGTCTAACCAATCTCGGGCTTCACCGTCTAGAGAAAAGGGGAAAAGCATAAGCCTTAAACCGAGGTGTTCGGGAAACTCTCTGGATTTCTAAAACGTTGAAGTTGTTCCTTGTAAAAATAGAAGGTGAGTGTAGGGATCTGATTACCCGTAAATTTGTTGCTTTGCACATGATTGATTAAAGGTTGTTAAGCTACAAAATTGTTGGCATTGATTCGGTGGGACAACCTATAGACATCCTCATACCCTCGATGGGTGCTAGTAACATTGAGGCCATCGTTCGATTCGCTCGGCCATTTGATACAACGTTTGTTCATAACAATTGGTTCAACCTCGAAGAGTTTGGTTGTTGACGACACGTTCTACGATATTGTAAAAGATGTGCGCATTAAAAAGGAAAAAACTAACAATTAAAAAGCAAAATTTTACACTAAAATTTTTTTTTTTTTTTTTTTTTTTTTTTTAGGCAAATGAATTTTAAACGGTTACACGAAAGGAGACTTAAATCCAAATATCATTACTTCACGGTTAGCTCTTTGAAAATTGCTTTTCTAGGTGCAGCCGTACGTCGTAGAGACTACAAAGGCAAAGTGTTAAATCTTTGATTACGAATTGGGAACAATTGCAAGTTCACCGGAACTTATTTATGATAATACCTCAATGGAAGATATTATTTGTTGGTGTTCGTTAACCAACTTGGTGAATTTTATTTTCTAAATTAAAGACAATTTTTTTATATTTTTGATTTTTTTTTTTTTTTATCTTTTACTTATACTAAAAAGAAAAGGAAAATATTTTTTACTTTTTATATTTTTTTTTTTTTGGATTTTTGGATTTATGACAAAAATTTAACTTTCGAGGACGAAAGGATCTTCAAACCAAATCGACAAACACAAAACGAAGGAATCGCTCACACAAGTCCCCGGCAACGGCGCCAAAAACTGATTGTAGTTTTACGTACCTATAAAATATATAATAATAATACTACTTAGGTAAATTCCAACTATTCACCTCTAACTAAGGTAAAAAGTTAAAACTTACAAAAATAATATAATATATATATAGAATACGTATATTAAACCGGGCAAGTATGATCACCCGGGTCGTTTCCCCAACGACTCGTGCAATGGAAACCTTGTTTAAGTTTAGATCCTGATTTGAATAAGAGAAGAGATATTTTTGATTTAATTATACTACTAAAATTAAAGGCACAATTAAACAACTAATTAACAAATTAAACTAATTACGAAAGTAAATAAAATGCGACATTTAAGAAAACAATTGCAATTTAAAACTAAAATATGTAAATTAGATTCCTAAACCTAAATTAATGCTAAAGAAAATTTTAGGAAAATTAAAAATATTTTTTAAAAGCTTTTTGGATTTTTTTATGAATTTAAAAACTATTTAATGAAAATTAATTTTTAAAAATATAAAACTTAAACTAAAAATTCTATAAAAATACTTTTTATAAGCAGAAAAAGTGCAGAAACTCGTTTTTATAAAAAGCCCCAAATTTAAACAATTAAATAAAAACTAATTTAACTAATTAAATTTGAAAACCTAATTATTTAATTAATAAAAACTCTTTTATAAAACTCAAACTAAAAACACCCCAAACACATGGGCCGAAAGTGCCAAACCCGAAAGACAAGGGTAGGCGGGCAAAGTATTGTTTTTTCAATAAAAACACGAAGTTTGAGCTAATGACAGATAGAGTCCCTGGACTTGGGGACTAACTGAGCTAAAACTAATACTAACGAAAGGACTAACTATGAAATAACTAAGGACCAACGGAGTAACTAACAGGGATCAACCGAGTAAATTTATTACTAATGAAAACCATAGAAATTGGCAGAACAGGTCCTTGCATTAATCAAAATCTATCAACCAGCATCCTTATCAGCTTATTAACTTATTTTTTTTAGAAAACTTTCAACAAACTCCACTCTCAGCTTATATTGAATAAGCTGAGTAAACTTATAGGGCTGATAAACCTTTTTTCAAGCTTATAAGCTTATAATTCTACCTTAAACAAATTAACACCAAACATCTCATAACCTCTTAACAAATTTCAATTTACTTAACTAAATAAGCTTATACAATTAAGCAAATCCAAACACTTATCTTAGCTACAACTAGACAGATTACCAACAGCTTAATATGTTTGAAATTAACCTACTAAACAAGTATTAAGAAAAAGTAAGAGAAAAGTAGTACCTTATTCTTCCCAGCAGAACAGGGAAGTGTAACAGCTTATTATTGGCTTATGGCTTAATCCACATAAGCCAAATCACAATGAACACAACCCTAATCTAAGCCTACTGCTGACCTTCAGCCACTAACCCTCTCGAAAAACAAGCAGCCATCCATTCCATGTGTTTTTCGAGTCTTGTTCAACTTTATCACACAAGCACAAATACAAATATGTAATTTGCAGAAATAAAGACAAGATTACTTGGATTTAAATGAAATAGAATTTTATTAATTATAAAAACTTGCTATTACAACTCTGAATAACATCAATACATTCAAAGAGAGATAATAAAAAAAATACAATAAGAAAATTTGACCTAAAAATTAACTAACGTGAAAATTTAACTAAAAAAACTAAAAAGCTAACACCTCCTAGGTTGGAATGAGCCGGGTATATATACCCGAGCCATGAGCTTCTAGGTCCTTCTTCTCACCTTGATCTCGGCCCTTTAATCCTCTTCTCTCTTTGATCTTGTAATATAAACCGTACGATTAGATTATGGATTGGGCGTGTGACTAATCGCGTCACATCACCCAATCAAATCCTCTCAAAATGCCACCTGGATTGGGGTTGAGGTAATATTGATAGTGACAGGTTGGTTAGGGTGGTGATAGTGACATTAACCCTAAGGTTAATTAGGGTTAGGGTGATGGGTTATAGAACTAGGGTTTAGGGTGGATATGAGTTTGTTCGTGTGTGTGTGTGTGTGTATTAATCTGATTTGGGGGTGAGAAAGTGAACAGTGACTGTTTTTTGGCTTATAAGTTTACCGGGTAGGGTTCGGGTTAGGGTTGGGTTTAATTGGGTTGGGTACTCGCATCTTATTGGTGGAGAGAAAAGGTAATGGGTAGTTTGACCCGGGTCTTTGACCCGCGACTTTTATAAAGTTTAGAGTAATTACATAATTGGCCCTTGTGTTTGGCAACACAACTTTCGTAGTTACAAAACAAGAATGGCTAAATTGCAAATTCAGCCCTTGGACTTGGTTTAACTCATTTTCAAGTATTTTTAACTTTTATAAATTGCAATTTCAGCCCCTGGAGTTATAATCAATGGAGTTGGGCTTTGGGATTGACTGTGGTTGAGCTGAGGTTGACTGCAGAAGGCTGAGGTATGATTTCTCTGGCTTTGGCTTTGAGATCTTTAGCTTCTTGATTACTCATCCGTTCTCGTGTTCGTTCTTGACTGATTTCTTGTGATATTTGACAAATCCATACCTGCACACATAAAACTCAGATACAAGCACATTTTTGCCATTTTTGATCCGTTTTGGGTTTATTTGGGCCTTTTTAAGCATAAATAGATATGTGTATTCTACACTTATCAAAATTCCCCAAACTAAACGATTGTGTGTCCTCACGCAATATCACATGCCTTATAACCAAATACCTCAAAAATTCCCCAAACTAAACCTTTGAAAAGTAGCAAAGAGTTTTGTTTAAGAGATCACAAGTTATAAAACACCCGACTTCCCATTTTCTAAGATTTTTCTCTTTTTATGGATTTTCTTGATTATTAACTACCTAACTACAATTTATTTGTGTTGACATAATGCAATGTTTTCATTACCACATTGGTAACTTTTAGGATCATAGAACAAAAAGCACAATTAAGTGTCTAAAAGATAACTTCATCATCCCCGATTTTTCACTTTTCCCATGCCGAAACAGCCAGAAAGACCATCGAACTACTAGATTAGATACTAGTTATAGCTTTTAACCTAGCCACGGGATGTGTGGTATAAATAACAACACTTGTCAAATTTTGACTATGTACAGTACAAAGGCAAGTTGGTATGATCATATATACTCAATGGCAATTACGTTATTACCTTGTTGTTTTATTTATTACCGATATTATCCATCCTAAAACAACTTCTCTTATTCATCATCTCCGTCTCCATCGTTATGATTCATACCATGATTTCTAATAAATCAGAGATACTTATTTGATATGGATTATCTATGATTTCTCGATATCACTAATTGTGACCAATGTTTTTTTTGAACTTTATATGATGTTTGCTAAGCTATTCCGTCTCCAGATTCATTCTTTATTACGTGTTATCTTATGTTGATAGAATGCCTCCCAAAAGGATGTCAACATCTGAAGCACCAGCCATGACTCAGGCTGCCATCAGGAAACTAGTTACTGACAGTTGTTACGCAGATCTAGAAGCACAGCCGCTAAACATTGGGCAAATACTGAATGATTCCACCTAGTACAACGAGAAAAGCTATGTGGCAAGATAATGTAGCTACAAGATTTCATGAGCTGCCAAACAATCAACTTCAAAGGTTCGGAGGCGCTTTTGGTCTCATCGCTGTGTTTTAAAGAACTGGAATTCAGTTGTTTTCCGTAGCAACTGTACCGAAGGTCTGCAAGGTGAAGTTTTGTACCGGAACTTTAATAAGAAAGAAGACTATCCTGTGGATTTCTTATGCCTAACTATTAGGATAGAAGAAGCTTACAAATTACTGGGTTGTACTTCAGAAAACTTTTTAATAAAGAAAATATTGTCCGAACTGAAGTTTCAAAAGTTGGAAGATGAATTTTA
Source organism: Tanacetum coccineum (assembly GCA_026074375.1). Classification (NCBI taxonomy): domain Eukaryota; kingdom Viridiplantae; phylum Streptophyta; class Magnoliopsida; order Asterales; family Asteraceae; genus Tanacetum; species Tanacetum coccineum. The sequence goes on from BQNB010000043.1 coordinate 202,038, forward strand.
CATCTGAACCCCTCGTGAAGGGGAATGCTCTCAAGACATAATGTGGAGAAGTTCCAGGAATTGGCAACCTTGTGTCCCACTATGGTGCAGATTCTAGAAAATGATAGAAGGTTTCATCGGGGGATTGCTCGAAGTAATGAAGGAATGTTACCGCGAAACCTCAAACTCTCGAGGAAGCCATGTAACATAGCCAGAGGCAAATGGATCAGGTAACAAAGCCACACTCCAGTACAAGATCAAGTGATCACAAACGAAGTTCTGTACGAAATAAGAAATTTCACAACATCAACCACGCAACGATAATAACAACAACTAACGTAAACACCAACAACCGCTTAACAATAATCACCAACCTCAAACAGAAACTAGATACGACAGGAGGAACCTTCGGGCTGTATTCTACCACCCCAACTAAAATAATAGTTATACGGTAACCGTCCCTTGTGTAAGAAATGCACTCTTTGCCACCTCACAGGACCTTGCATCGTTAAGTGTAAATATTTGCAACAAGGTGGGCCATCTTTGATAAGAAACATTACAAAAAACAAAGGATAGCCATTGGAAACAATCAGCAACAGTATAAGGTAATTTGTCATGCTGCTGGAGAAAAGACAAGTGGCATTATGCAAAATTAGTGCTGGATATGACCCCTAACAACCAATGCCCAGGGGTAGATGTCCCTACATTGCTAAGGGATTAGGAATGCTCATCAAGAACCGAATGTAGTCCGGGGTATGTTTCTTCTAAACTACATCTAGTAGAGTATATTTGATTTGGTAGACGATAAAAGTTTCGCTTATCATATTCTTGCCTTCTAAGCTAAATTTCTATACCCATTACAATAGATACCTGTTACGATATCGAAATGGCTGACGGGAACTTAGTAAGCATAAACACCATTATTCAGGGTGCAATCCTGACCTTGTTAAACCAACCTTTCAAAATTGATCTTATTGATAAAACACGGTGTTTCGAATCGTCATTGGTGATTGGATTGATTATCCAAGTATCATGCTAGGATCATCTGTGACGAGAAAGTCATCCACATTCCCATCGACGGTGAAACATTAATCATTCGAGGTGACCAAAGTAAAACCCGACTAAATCTCATATCCTGTTATTAAAAAACGAAAGGTATATTATCGCGGGATGTCATAGTTTTTGAGCCCAAAAATAATGGAAAAGAAGTCGGACGAGAATAGACTAGAATGGAACATACCGGTAGTCAGAGAATCCTGGAAAGTTTTTCCTGAAGCTCTACTGGCCTTCCTCCCGTTAGCAAGTACGAATTCCAAATTGAATTCTATTTCCACCGAGAGGACACCAGTAGCTAGAGCACCTTATAGTTTAGCTCCTTCAGAAATGCTAGGAACTGTATAACACAACTTCAATAGTTGGCTGTATCCGAGTTTTATTTCGACCAAGTACTTCACCTTGGGTGCTCCTGGTCTTATTGTGTTATAAAGAACGACGGATTTTCGAAATGTGTATCGATTACGGGAGTTAAATAATCTACCGTTAAAGATCGTTACCCATTACCCGGATCGATGATCTTACTGACAAAACTTTCAAGGTATGGAGTGGTTACTCAAAGATCGACTTGAGACAGAGTTATCATCAACTGAGAGTCAGGGGGATGAGATATTCACAAGACTACTTTCTGAACAAGATATGGGAAATTTATGAATTTCAAGTGATGCCATTTGGTTTAACTAACGTACCTGCGGTATTCATGGATCTCATGAATCGTTGTGTGTAAAACATTACTTGATTAAAATTTGATAGTGTTCATCGTGATTTTTATCTACTCTGTAATAAAGTAAGAGCAAGCAAATATTGAGAATAATCCTAGAATTACTCAAGAAAGAGAAGTGTATGCCAAGTTCTCCAATATGATTTTGGATTCATCATTGTGCAATTTCTTGGGACAATTTAATTGATAGTCAAGGACTTCATGTTGACCCCGCCAAGATTGAAGCAGTTAAGAATTGGGCATCTCCTACTACACCCATAGAAATACGTCAATTCTTAGGACTTGTCGGCTACTACCGGAGATTCATCAAAGGTTTTTCGAAGATTGCAAAGTCTTTGACTGAATTAACCTAGAAACAAGGAAATATATCGGGTTGGGGTGAAGCTCAGTGTGGCTTTCAATTACTAAAAAACAAAGCTTTGTGAAGCTCCAATCTTAGCTATTACCAGAAGGAAACGATGATTTTGTTGTTTACTGTGATGCATCCCATCAAGGTCTGGGAGCGGTGTTAATGCAAAGAGAGAAAGTTATTGCATATGCATCCCGACAACTCAAACCTCATGAAGAAAACTATACCACTCATGATCTCGAATTAGGAGCAGTTGTGTTCGCTCTTAAAATTTAGAGATACTACCTATACGGTACAAAGTATACTGTGTTCATTGATCATAAAAATCTTTAGCATATCCTGATCGAAAGAGTGAACATGAGAAACGGCCCGTTGGTTAGAATTACTTGCAGATTACGATTGTAAATTCGCTTAACCATCCTAGAAAGGCAAATGTTGTAGCTGTGGGAGGGTTGATGCTTAATCAGGAAGGAACAAATCAACCATCCGGTTTGATCATTAGTTTTGGACATTCATCAAACCTACCCTCATAAATTTTATAGCTCAAACTGAAGCACTCAAAGAAGAAAACATCAAGGCTGAAAACTTACGAGGAATGGATAAAGCATTTGAAATACGTCCTGATGGAACTCGTTATATTAAGAACTGAAGCTGGTTACCACTCTTTGGTAATATAAGAGACTTGATCATGCATGAGTCCCACATAATCAAATATTCCATTCACCGGGGTTTGACAAATTGTATAAGGATCTAAAGAAACTCTATTGGTGGCCTCTATACATGAATGCAAAAATTCATCGTTGAATTGTTGGGCAAATGTTTACATGCTCTTGAGTTAAAGCAGAATGTCAAGAGCCATCGGCTTACTGTTCAACGGAGATTCCATATGTGGATGTGGATGGAATAATCGATGGATTTCGTTACAAAAATACCCAAAACCTCAATAACGGACATGACACTAATTTGGGTCATTGTTCGATCGCCCTTACAAATCCGCACATTTCATCCATACCGGAGAGAAGATAGTATGGAAAACTGACTAGGTTATACATCAAATAATAGATCTCCCGGCATGAAGTGCCAAATATCTAATCATTTTGGATAGTGATAGTCATTTCAAGTTCAGATTATGGCAAATATTTACAGAGGTTTGGGTTACTCAATTAGACATGAGTACGGCATCTCATGCTGAAATGATGGACAATGTGAAAGGACCATCCAAAACTTGAAGGACATTGCTTCAAGCCTGTGTTATTAGATTTTGGGGAAAAGGATGGGAAAGACACTTCACATTGGTAGAATTTCTCAATACAATAACATGTTACCATGTCAGTATCACAGGACAGCACCCATTTGAGCGCATTTATGTCGAAGTGAAGAAATCACTGTTTTTTGGGTCGACGTTAGGTATGTTCAAATCACCCCGGGGACCTAAACTTATCCTCTGATGGTATTGCTGCAGCTCTGGAAGCACAAGCTGCTACCATGGAAAATGCCAACAATCCTAATAGGAATACTGACCAAGAGAAACTCCTATAGCAAAAAAAGGAAACTACAAAGAATTCATAAGTTGTCAACCTTTCTACTTCAATGGTACTGAAGGAGCAGTTGACCTCATTCGCTGGTTTGAACAGACTGAATCGGTATTTTCTTGTAGCAACTGTGCCGAGGAAAACAAAGTGGCATTTGCTACTGGTACCCTGACCGATGATGCCTTGTCTTGGTGGAATGCATACGTCCAACCTATTGGAATAGAGCAAGCTAACAGAATCACCTGGACTGAATTGAAAAGGCTCATGACCAATAAGTATTGCCCTCGAACTGAAATCAAGAAAATGGAAGACGAATTTTACGACTTGGTTGTGAAAGGAAATGATCTCAAGACTTACATTAGAAGATTCCAAGAATTGGCAATTTTATGCCCAAACATGGTGCCAAACACCGAGAAACTTATGGAAGCTTTCATCGGGGGACTGCCCCAAAGCATTGAAGGAAACGTTACTGCTTCAAAACCTCAAACTCTAGAGGAAGCCACTAACATAGCCCAGAGGCTAATGGATCAGATAATAAAGCATAATTATGTGCAAGAAACCAATGATCACAAACGAAAGTTTGATGATGGAAGAAACGCCAATGACAACAACAACTACCCTAATAATCGTGATCTCAACAACTACCCCAATGATCGTAACAACAATAGCCACTCCAACAATCGCAACAACAACAACTACCAAGATAACCGCAACAATGATAACCGTAACCATCAACAGCAAAATGGAAGGCAGGAAACCTTCAAGACTAATGGAAATCGTGGATATAATAGACCTCATCCCCTGGGTAAGAAGTGAACACTGCATCACACAGGACCTTGCACTGTCAGATGTCAGAATTGTAACAAAATAGGCCATCAGACTAGAAACTATAGAAGTTAAGAACTCTCTTTCCAAATATCACTCTATCACTCAACTAAATCTCGGGACGAGATTTCTGTAAGGTTGGGGGACTATAACAACCCGTAATTTTCTAGTATTTCATCAATGTAATATCTACTTACTATGTTAAGTACTACTTTTTCACGGGAATAAAATTTTCGTTTCATTTCATTCCATTACGTATCATAGTTTACATTTCTAAAGTAAACGAGCTCACGCAACGACCTATGCCTATTTCTATCTATGTTTACATCAAGCAAACATCATAACATGTCAAGTCAATAATCTATTATCCTCTAGAACATGTACGTTATCTATTTAATAAAGTTTTCATGACAATATAATCAAATGAACATAAACCGTTAACATTTATGCCTAAACCCTAATTTTGGGTAATGTAAACATTCAAGATGAATGTACAAGTAATCAAAGCACATGTACAAGTAATATAACATCTCATTTGAATATGAATTCCCTCCAAAATAAGGTACAAGCCTTTGTGTTGACCCTTTTTATGTTTTTTATTCCAGGTAATTAAGCAACTTATGGCATGGAGTGACATGGACTTGAAGATGGCTAAAACCTGTTATCATTCACATTTTATGTTTCTAGATTTTGGGACCTGCCTTTGTAAAACTATGATTTTAAATGAATGATAACTTATCTTTTAAAAACGTCTCTTTTGAGTCGTTTTCTATGATCGTGTCTGTGATTCATGAAGTAATACCCCAGATTAGCTTCCGCTGCTATATGTCCAAAATGGGGGTGTTCCCATAATGCTTCAACAAGTATGTTCTTAATTAATTGATAAAGATTTGAATAGTGAACTACCAGTATAAAAAATACCTCAAACAGTAAGTGGGTAAAGTCCCGATGGGCTAGGGTTTGACAAGATCACCATTGCTTTAATCCCTAGATAGATTATAAGTAAACTAAAAGGATGCTTTATGCGGATACGTTAATTGTGACATGATTCAATGTGTCAAGGTCTTAGGATGATGTCCCGCATAAGTCTTAAGAATGATATGCCGCTTCGAGATAAGAAATCATTGCACTAAATGAAAAAACCAGCGTTTAATCGGATTTAATATGGCTAATACAATTTTCTATCATTTGGCTTACATCGCTCTTTTATCTTCTGATTGTTTTCTTGCATGTTTATTGTGTTTAGAATTGATTATTGTCACCATAAAACCTGTGCCAGTCTCTCATGCTGAAAACCCCCCATTACCATTAGAAATGTATATAGCATAGGTTTAACAAGTAATTATAATTAACTTAATTAGAGTAATTAAAATACTGATAGAATATAAGGTTAACAACCTCGCTCTTAGTGTTCGACCGTTTTGATTTCTAGATAACGAATCTTTTTTCTAAACTTTTGTTACGTTAGAACATCTTATTTTGCTTTATTCTAATAAGGCTATAACGCTGCAAATTATCATTTGGAACCTAAAAAAGAATAAGCTTTGCATGGCTTTTTAGACTTGATTTGTAAATTAAGTTTTCCATGCAAAGGGTGTATATATCGAACTTTCTGAAATTATAAACTAAAGGGCTGAAAAATGTCATTATTCTAAAGTTAAATATTAAGGATCCTATTTTTGCCAAGTTTCAAAGTTAAAAGGCGAGGTCTTAAATTATGATATACTTCAATATAAAGGACTAAAGTTGTAAAAGTTTTATAAACTAAGGGTTATATATTGCTAAATTTTTTTTGCAAACTTAAAATATAAAATATAATATTTATTTATATAAATTATAAAAATATATAATTAATATTATAAAACTCGATTTATTAAAACCCTAACATTTATCGTGTATTAATCATAAATCAACGCAACTATTTCGTTATATATTTTAACATAAATTATCATCAACTAACTTTTGAAAGAAACATAAAAATTCTTATGTATCACGTTACTTAGGATTTCATATGAAGGGTTTTCATTTGAGTTTTTTGTTTGGACGAGTTTGATTTGTTTATTTACGATTTAAAAGTGCCTGGCTCCTCAAACGATACTACATGGCCTCTGGATTATGATAGCCCGAACAGTGATACAATATTTCCATAATTTAATAAATCAAAGATATGCGTTAAACTTTGTAAAGTTTTGAACATAAACCATCCCACTGAGACTTGACATATTACTTCAGGTTGCGTGACAAAGCCGTTACTTTCACTTGATATACTTTTTTTCCATTAATCAAATTTCCTGTTACTGTTAAGGTGAGTTCCATATCCTCATTTTTTAAATCTTCTCTTCTAATGTTCATAAACTCCACGAGGGGATACATGCTCAATTGTTTTTAATATACACAAGTACTTAAAAACCAATATTTGTGAAGTTCAATAGAGCCTCTCCCTTTACTTATTTAACATGTTTTATAAACCCCTAGAGGGGATACATGCTTGTTTTATAAAAATTAAACACAAGTGATTTTGATATAATGAATGTTCCATCATTATGAATAGTCCCATCCTTATATGTTTCTAAATCTCCATGGTGGGATTCATACTATAAAAACCTATGAATACAAGTATTTTTTCCAACTATATGCTATCCTGATATATTATTGCCTAAGTTACCTCTATTTTCCCATAAGACATCCCAGTCTCTCTTTGGGTAATAGCTCCTAGTATCTCTTTGGGTAATAGCTCCCAGTATCTCTTTGGGTAGTAGCTCCCAGTATCTCTTTGGGTAGTAGCTCCCAGTATGTCTTCGGATAGAGGCTCCCGGTTCTATTAAGTTTAAATATGTGATTTTATGATCTTAGGGCAAAATACTATACAGTATTCCATTGATAAGACAGTTTTTCCATAACAACGTAACCCACTATTGAACTTGTACTCAACTATTATAACTGAAAACCTATGAATTTCACTCAACCTTTGTGTTGACCCTTTTAGCATGTTTATCTCAGGTAATTGAGCAACCTATGGCACGGAGTGGCACGGACTTGAAGATGGCTAAACTGTTATCATTCAAACTTTATGTTTCTAGATTTTGGGACCTCCTTTGTAAAACTCTGATATGATATTGAATGATAACTAAATTTTCCAAAACGTCTCTTTTGAGTCGTTTTCTATGATTATGTCTGTTGATCCATGAAGTAATACCCCAGATTAGCTTCCGCTGCTATATGTCAAAAATGGGGGTGTTACAAAACATATCCTAACTATGCCTAAATAACAAAAGTAACCCTTGCGTATCACGCAATGTTAAAGACTAGTCCAATTCACGTGTAAGACACTAGCTTTACAAAATAGTAAGGCGAACGTATTTAAACTCTTTATTATGTCTTATGACAATATCAAATATTTCATGCATTCATAAAGAACAAGACATAAACCATTTAAACAATAATACATACCAACGTCATAGCATAAAATCACATATTTCTACTACGCAACAAGTGTAGACTAAAATCATATTTTATCATGCAAACTTGCTATTCACGTTAATCATGCATTTTAAATAAATAATCTTATTAAGTCAAAACGCATCAATCAACATGGACCATAACATATTGTTTATCTATATGTGCATAACACCTTTACTACATATTATTTATACATAATCAATTCTTATAATAAACAATAACATAAACAATATTTAATGCATCAATAAATAACAATTATCAACTACTAGTATTGTTTATCTTACATGTTCGTAACATATTTATTATTAATGCATAATCAAATATTACCATAAACAATAATACATAAGTTATTAACATACATCTATCTAAACAATTGCAAACATGTAAAACTAAAGTTTTGGTTAATTAGTTCCATGCTCCCACTTAATTTAACGACTGTTGAAACATTAAGTGTGTAGCTTTTAATATCTAACGAGTAACTAAAATAATTATAATCATAAAGTTGAATAACAATTACGTAGTAGTAAATTAAAAACAAGATTAATTTAAAACAGTTTATTTAACCACTACTTTTAAATAGATATTAATTAAACTAGGGTTTCATAAACAATTATAATTTCATCGGAATATATCAAAATTAACCAATAAGCCCTATTAGGGTTTCCAAAACCTTTAATAAGATTAAATGTCAATTTTAACTTAATTACACAATTCATAGCTATAACAATTAATCAAAACATAGTTTTTTGCATTTAGACGGTAAATTAATAACAACTTCAGATTTCACTTAATAACTCAAATTAAAATCGCCTAAATTCTAGTTTGTTGCAATAACATGACAATATACATAAATTTATCACAACATTAGTTTAACACCTTAAAAATTCACCAACTACAATGTCCTTGTACAAAACATATTAAACTATCATCATCTATGCTCAAAAACAAGCAGATCTATAATCTTATCCAAATCACAATTATATGTAACAATTTAACAATTAAATTAAATAAGAAAATCAGATATCTCATCATCAAAGATAATAACAAAATTATTAGACTACGTGTTATTAAAGTCATTCAAACTCTTTTAAAGCAAACAAATAGAATCTAGCAGATCCAAACATAAATTTAAACCACAATCACTATGCTTTTCATCTAAGGGTTTTCATAAACACTGAAAACATAGATCTCACATTTACATGATAATTAAATGAATGTATGACTTGGGCTCTGATATCACTGTAGGAAAACCACAGGTGTAATACAGAGTGACTTTTGAAAATTCTATAACCTTAACTATTAAAGACACAAATTAGTTTATCTATTATAAACAAAACAACAGAAGACTTTTACAAAATCACTTTTATTACATATCTGTTTTCCGCCCCTTGAACCAACTAATACATTCATACCAATTAATCATGCAATACAATAAACACGTAAATTCATACCTTATGCAATCAGCAAACCAACGACAAATGATCATATCTCACTTCCTTACTTCCTAGGCCACCAATAAGAACACAAACACCAAAGTATAACAAACTCTGATCTAAAGCAAGATCAGTCCACTTGGTATCCACGCTAGATGAGATCAACCAATAAAGTATAACATGAAATCAAAATGATTTCGTGTGTGTCATTGGTTCGACCGGAGCAAGAGGAGAGGATAGTGAGGAGAGGATAAGGTTTTTGAAACTGATTAAATGATACTGCACTAATTTAATCTCTCTCTCTATTTATAATATGCTTAATGCCTATCCAATAAGAAAGAAATATTATCCATAATTAAACAAGATAATTATCAACTTTAAATAATTAGATAAACTCTATATTTAAATTATCTAATTACTTTATTTTAAAATATATTTATATAGTCAAAATAAATAATTATCTCCTCCATAAATAAATTAACCTAACCCGAAACCCCATATACAGGCCGGTCGTGCGTGGGCCTACTTTGGACTCACCGGGCTTGTTTATTCAGTCCAACTTTATTAAATGTTCATTCACTCATAAGATTAATTAAGCCCAATTGCTAATTAAGACTATTATATAAATGACCAATTTACCATCTTTTGATACCAACTCAAATATATATGTATAATACATAAATATTTATCCCATATTCTCGTGCTATATGCGTGTGACCCTCGGGTCTCATAAATAGTGACCATTATAAGTTTATACGTTTCGTCATGCACACAACACCAACAAACTCCCACTTGTGCATGGCGATAAACGCTCTCAAAACTTATATAAGTGATGTCATCCGCCTAACAATGATCTACCGCTGCACCACTCTTCATGAGTGTTTGTTTAACCAGTGTAAATGAACTTATCATTACCACTAATGATCTTATGATTCCAAAATAGTTATCTCTTTGTTTAATACCAAATGGCTAAGACATGGACCTATCTTACTTATGCCAATACTTAGTTTCTTGATCAAGAAATAAAGTGATCACCAAAATACTATATTTTGGAAGCGGCCACGCAAATACCAGATCATCTCAACAAAAGGCCACTAAAGTATTAACTCTATCCAATAGAGGAACAAATCTCAGTCGGGTCTCGAGAAGCGAGTTGACTCGGGTTACATCAAACCTGACGGATCTAACTGGGTTTCAAAAATTCTACAGGTTTTCAAAATATACATCCAACGTTTTTTGTGTGAAAGAACTACATCAAGCATTTGAATCCGCTAATATTGGATGATGATGATGTGAATTCTACTTATATTTTTAAAATATTTAAATTTCATTCGTCAATATTATCCGTTCATTATTTGGCTAACCTCAAAATGGGTCTACACCTTTTGGTGAAAATGCCATTCTAGCCTCTTTGGACCTCTTTTTTTTTAAATAATCCAGGAAACTAGGGCAACCGGCCAACTTAAGAAGAAAGTGCCCAGTGTCCCATTTTTTAATATTAAAGGACAAAAGTATATAGTAATGTGTAAAGTATATGTACATACTGTTTGTAGGCAACTAGTATATTATGGCAACATAATATTATGCGACTGGGGCATTTTGGTCTTTTGCTAATTTACTTTAATTAACTTATGAGGCAACCACTAACTTGTAGGGAAACTAATGTTTAACATATTTTTAGTACATTACTTGTTTTTTTATTTAGATTAAGAATTAAAAATATATACTATTTATACTAAAATACATTCACATACACCCAAAAAACCACACACATATACCCAATCTTACTTTCCCCTACAACCATTAACCAAACACCAAAAAAACACATACTACCTCCTATATCGTCCCATAAACACACCGACGCAGCATACTGACACGTCACCCCTTAAAAATGTGTCATTCATTTAAAAATGATTATGTTTATTTTGATGGCATTTGACATGTTTAATGATCCTCAGCCAGACTATTCTGCATTTTGAGAAGCCAGTGACGGACATTCTACACAAGAGATTGTGAATAAAACTCATGCATTCTATCACTCCTGGAAATCATAAGACTATGGAAAGAAAGTAGCAACTAATGCCTTTTTGTGGTTAACATAACCAGTACTGGGTGAGTATCCTGCAGTGTTGAACTTGCAAATCACAATTCTTTAGCCGTAGGCAATTCGACCTCGCTACCAGTTATAAATGTGTCAATTTGGGTTGTGTTTTTATTTGAAACGGGTCAAATAAAAAAATCTAACTAAAAGTGGAACTGGGCAAACATGCTGTTAACGCATACATACTGTTAACGCATACATACTTCTATATTCTTTTTGGTCAAAGATCTTTTTTTGTCATAATCTTGATTTGTAATCATAGTTAATGCATAAAACATTTATATTATTTTTTAAAGATCGACATATGATGACGAAAGTTGTTCATATGTTGAAAGGTGTTACCGATATCGATAAGCCACCAAGCTCAAAGGTTGGTACCCTGGTCCGCCGTATACCCAAGGCCATAGAAGGGTTGAGAGTCGCTGGGACCAGCGTGAACATGACTAGTAGTGTCTTTACTTTTGCACCATCAATGCAGCAACCTTCATCTTCCTCGTCACTTTAAACTCCAAAAGGTTCATCATTTGCTTCGGCTATGAATGTAGAGAGGGTGTCTTCTTGTTGCTGCACTCGGATACTTGTGCAAGTGGCTTATTTTTTCGATTTGTAATATTATAACAAAATGCATATAATGTAATGTTTAAAATTGAAATGTGTGTACACATTTCCTGAACTGGTGGTATATCGAGAGGTGTAACTAGCGAAAGCAAGATGAAAATTACGTTGCCAGGAATTTTTATCTTGTACCAAAGCTCAAAAACTAAAACTTTAAAGTACAAGTATTACTTAAAACATACCTTTTTATTAAAATACTGCGGAAGCTTAATTACAATGGTGGTGATGGTAGTTGTGGTAGTAGGTTTTTCGATGACCGATACAAACATATACAAATGCCTTTTATAAGCTAATAACAGAGGAATATGCTTTTGGCATATGGCATATGCTAAAGCATAAAGGAATAAACCATGGCATATGCCAAGGAATATTCGAGTCGATTATTTTTATTACAATGACTCTTACGGCTTAAAATTAAAGTATAAGACGTAGGTAGGGCTATGGTGGTCTTTTGTGGACTTTGTAACATGCATTTGTAGAATTTTGTCATATGCGGGCCCTCCGAGCTTTTGGAAAACAAGGAACGAGACGATTCATTTTAAACTCTTATAAGCAATAATCATCCCATCCCGAGTCCACAATAAAAAAATGAATCGTCACTGCTGTCGTCATCTTCTAGAAATCCTTTCCTGTTGTAGCGGTACATGTTATCTTCTGGGTAATTGGTCTGGACTTCTTTTGGGCTTAGATATTGTTGCGACCTAGTTGTTTTGCAAGGGCCTTCAATTCAATGAGGATTATTCTGGCCTCTTTGTTTTGAGACGTCTTCTCTTTAGTCAGACCAATGGTTGTCTTTAGTTGACATGCCGAAGCAGATTTAGGCTTTGCATTGTATGATTGCTTGTAGACTTCGCATTGCTTTGACTGCTTCCCTTTGCTGTTGATAGTTTCAATGTCTTGGCACCTGATCTCCCTGGCATCAGATTTAATCCATTCTGATTTGGTTTTGGGTTGGCCTAGCTAGTAATTTCTGTATAGTGCTCCTGGTTCTTCTTCATTTGTGAAGATAGTTTTTGTTGAAGAATTCTTGGAATTGGTTGGAAATCCTCATGATTTCTTCGTAAGTGATCTTCATATTCTTTTGAAAGGTATAGGGGGACTGTAGAACTTCCTCCACTGAGTAAAGAGCTGCTGCTGCTAATTGCTTCATTTCTCCTATGCATTCTACAAAACGAAGGTTAACAAGTCTTGAGAGAAAATCAACAAGGGTATTATTTTCCCTTCTATGTGTTCTATATTAATTTTGACGGCTGTTCCTGTGACCACATCTGCAAACTTGATCCGCCTAACCCTTGGGGATTTATTGCTATTAGTTTTATTGTAAAAACTAATAATGGCTTGGACAAATCAGTTTCTTGAATGTGACTTACCTATTTGTCAAGATAGTAAATCTTTTTAATTTTTTCTAGAGTTTTGATGCAATGCCCATTGATTTCAACATCAATAGTGGATTGTGTGTGTTGAGAATTTGCCACTTAGCATAAGCGCATATATTTTCTGAACTTATGGGACCTCCCTTTCTCTTTTTTTCCCCATTGACTATTCCTCCCCAGCCTTCCATGCATCCATCTGTTTCCAAGATAATGTAAGCATTTTTTGGTGGAATTTTGAGATCTGGAAGATTTTGAACTTGTTCTTTGATTTTTCTGACTAACTCGAAATCAGAAGACAAGTCTTTTATCACCATGAGCATTTTTTTTTCATAGAGTAGCCTTAGGAGTATCCCAAGTTTTGGGATATGACTTTGAGCATAATTAAGGATTCCTAAGAATGACCTTAATCCTTTCTTTGTCTTCAACTCTTCTTCATTGAAGTTAACGATCTTCTTTATGATGCGTGGTTGCAACTTTATGGTTCCTTCTCCTATGACTGCTCCCAAAAAGTCTACTGTTGAGACTGCTGTCTTCATCTTTGTTAGAGATAAGACTAGATGATTGCTAGTCTTACGTACCTATAAAATATATAATAATAATACTACTTAGGTAAATTCCAACTATTCACCTTTAACCAAGGTAAATAGTCAAAAACTTACAAAGATAATATAAATATATAATAATACGATATGTTTGACCGGGTAAGAATATCACCCGGTCCCCCGTTCCCCAATACTATGAGATTGAAACACGCCTTAGTTCGGATTCTGAATTTGAATGAAGCAAGGGATAATTTAGGAAAAGCTATAACTACGAAATTAAGAAGCAACAAATAATGAAAATTAAGCAAGAAAACAAATTTTTAAATCCTAAAAATGTAAACTAAAGATTTTACTAGATAAAGAAAAAGTGCCGAAAATTGTTAAAAATAAAAGCCCTAATTTTTATCTTTTTATAAAAGTTTAATTGCACTAATTAAAACTTACCCTAATTATTAATGAAAACTTAATAAACTAATTAAATAAACTTACTAATGGCCTAATATTGCAAATAGGAAAAGGATAACGGGAGACTAACAAAACTAACTGAGGGACTAACCTGAAAATCAATTAAAATCGAAAATTAAACTTTCTAAATCTACCCTGAGAATCTATCCGATAACAAGCCTAAGCCTGAATTAAAGGTGAAATTTGAAAAGTCTTAAAATGAAAAACTCAAGAGAAGCAAAGTTTAGATCTAGCTAGTGGGAACCAGATAGTAGACCCATGTGAACTTTAACAAAACACTATAAGTCCTGAAACTCAAGAGAAAAGTTCTAAAAAGAGCTTCTTTAATAAGCTGTTACAGAAAGTAGAGCTTACCTTGGTTTTAGAAAATAAAGCTATAAAAAACTCAAAACAATTCAAAATGAAAAAGGAATGAAGTTCTAAAGAGCTTAATGATATGGCTTAATCTATATATGTAAAAGAAACTAAAGCTAGCAGTGCTTTTAATCTACTGAAATAAATCATGAGTGACTAAGTCCAAACTCAGAAATAAGTCAAAAAGAGCCACCATGATCCAAATGAGCTTAAAGGCTTATAAGGCTAAACTAAACTCTAAAACTTTAAGGACTTATAAAACTACTTATAATCTATCTGATTAAGCTAGAAAATCTATATCTATAAGCTAAATTAACAAATTTAAATCCTAAAATTTCTAAGTACTGTTTTTGGAGTTTTCAGGTTTTTATGACTTTTGACAGCTAAATTAAACTAAGTAAATAAGCTAGAAATTGCAAATAAAGACTTAAAATGTATTAAGCTCTATGAAAACTTAAATTCTACTGAATTTGATAAGCTAAATCCTAAAATTACTTATCTGAATTAAGCTAAGAACACGGCAGTACTAACTTGGGTTAGTACTGCTAGTGTAAAAAATTCAGCAGTACTTTCACTTGAAAGTACTGCTGGTGCAATTTTGACTTTTGAAAACTAAATAAGCAACGAAATAAGCTAGAGAATGAAAACTAAATCTAAATAAGCTGAAACTAAACTTAATTCTATTGAGATTAAAGCTAACAGTACTAACTTGTGAAAGCAGTACTAACTTGGAGGTTAGTACTGGTAGTGTAAAGGCTCAGCAGTATTAACTTATGTTAATCGTTAATGCAAATAAAACAGTGCACTAAACCAAACACTCCTTAAAAACCATGACAGAATTTGAGAAAAGCTTTTAAGAGAAATCTAATGAACAAACACTTAATACCAGATAAAAACTAGCTTAAAACAAACTTAACAATCATGATTAAACAACTGAATAAGCTTTAATCTAAGATCTTAACTAATTAAACTAATGTTTTTGGATTTTATGAGTTTTTATGACAGAAATTGATAACTAAAGATCTATAACTACTTAAGCAAAAACAGATGAAAACACATAACTAAATAGCACTAGAAGAGATATTTAAACACTAACAAGCAAAGAGAATAAGCAAATAAACAGATCTAAACATAGCAAGCAATAATATCAAAATTTAAAACTAGAATTTAAAGGTAAATGAAAGAGAAACTCACTTGATCCTTTAGCTAAACAAAAGGAACCAATAAAGGCAGCTACTAGCTCTCTAGCTTATGAATAAGCTAGAGTATAAGTCCTTGGGATCTCTTCCAAGGTAAGATCCCCTTCCAAAAGCTTAGATCCAATAAGATCCATATGAGATTAAACTGATTTAAGGTTTAGATAAGGTTAATTCTGAATTCAAACAGCTCTATTTCAGCTTATAGACGGTAAGAGTTTATAAGTAGCTTATTTGAGACAATTTTTAAGCTTATAAGAAGCTTATGACTTAAGAAGAAAAGCCCATATAAAATGATATTTAAAACAACTAAAAACATGAATTTCAATTGATTTAAAGAAGCTGATTACATTACTTGAAAAAGGAAAATAAAAACAACAGAATTTAGCAAAACAAATGTACTAAAAAACTAGATAAAAAGAAAAGACAGATAAAAACTGATCCCTTGTGTGTGTGAGAAGAGCCATTTAAGTGAACTCGTTGTTGAATTGATACATTGGGCCCAGCGAAGCTTCTAGGACCTCTAGCCCTGCTCTCCAATCTTCAATCTCAGCCATACATTTTAATCGAATCATTTTGATCATCATGTGGCCAGTTTGAATCAAGAATGTGACACCTGAGGATTTCCAGCGTGTCCATTCCCTTGATGTGTACGTATTGTGTTAGTTTTGTTGAGTGAGTTTAGCAACAAAACCCACCATATAATATAGACTACGTATAATAAACCGGGCAAGTATGATCACCCGGGTCGTTATCCCCAACGACTCATGCAATGGAAACCTCGTTCTCGTTCGGATTCATGATTTGAATAATAAAAGAGATAGATTTGGTTTATTACACTACTAAGATTAAAAACACAAGCAATTAAGATGATTAAACTAAATACGGAAACAAATTAAACGCGACATTAAATAAAACAAATGCAATTTAAATCTTAAAAATGTGAACTAAATTCTTAAACCTAAATTAATGCTAAAGAAAATTTTAGGAAAAAGAAAAATATTTTTTTAAAAGCTTTTTGGATTTTTTATGAATTACAAACTATTTAATCTAAATTAAGTTCTAAAAGGAAAAATTAAATTGATAAAAATTAAGAAAAATACTTTTTAATCTAGTTTAATTCTAAATTACTTAAAAATAAGAGAAAAACATTTTTTTATTACTTTTTTCTATTTAAAAGATTTAAAACTAGAAATAAGATTAAAATTGAAAAAATTAAGACTAAAATATTTAAAAAGATAAAAATTACTTCTCAATAAAAATACCTAAGAAGTTTTAAAACTAAACTAATATTTTTGTGTTTTTTATCAAACTTTTTCTAATTTTTTTTTATGATTTTTTTTTTTATTTTCGAAATTAATAAAGACTAAATTCGAAAATGATTTTTTAAAAATATTAAACTTAAGCTAAAAATTATGTAAAAATACTTTTTATAAGCAGAAAAAGTGCAGAAACTCGTTTTTATAAAAAGCCCCAAATTTAAACAATTAAATAAAAACTAATTTAACTAATTAAATTTGAAAACCTAATTATTTAATTAAATCTAATTTTATAAAACTGAAACTAAAACAGCCCAAACACATGGGTTGAAAGTGAAAAGAAGCAAAGATAAGGGTAGGCGGGCAAACTTTGAAAGTTTTATAAAAAACACTAAGTTTACTCTATTGGCAGAAACAGTCCCCTAACTTAAAACTAACTAGACTTAACTTTTAACTAACAAAGGACTAACTGTGTAATAAACTAAGGACTAACGGAGTAACTAACAAGGACTAACAGTGTAAATTTAATACTAACTGAAGCTATAAAAATGGACAAAACAAGCCCCTGAAGCACCTAACAACCAACAAACAGCATCCCTTTTTTTATGTTAAACAGCTTATTAGCTAATTTTTAAGACATTCTTTTATAAAAACTTAATCCCTACTTATTTGTATATGCTAATTAAGCTTCATCTGCTTATATATCTTAGGCAATATATCAACAAGCTAATAAAATGCTTTTGACAGAGTTTAGACTACGATTAACAAATAATAACAAAACTCTCATAACGTTTCTTTACGGATAAATTACCTTAACAGCTTATTTAAGAAGAAACAGAACAATTTAAAATAGATTGTACCTTGGATAAGCAAGAACAAATAAGTGTGTGGGCTTATTGGATTTATTCACTATAAGCCCTAAATCAAACCAACAAACACCCTAATCTATCCTATGCGCTGACCATCAGCATTAAACCCTCGAAAAACAAGGCAGCCACCATTCCTTGTTTTTCGAGTCTTGTTCAATAATCAACAAATTAATAGCAAACACAAATCCAAATTTGCAGGAATTAAATAAGGGAGAAATTTGGACTTTAAGTGAAATAGAATTTTATTAATATAAAAAAAACTTGCTATTACAACTTGAATGAGCACGATTACAGTAAACGAGAAAATACAATAATAAATGTTTAATCATAAAAATTTAAAAGAAAATTAACCTAGATAAATCTAAAAAAAACTAACTCTCCTTGGTTGGAATGAGCCGGGTATATATACCCGAGCCATGAGCTTTCTAGGTCCTTCTTCTCCACCTTGCATATCGGCCCTTTATATCCTCTTCTCTCTTTTGATCTTGTAATATTAAATCCGTACTCCCGATTTGATTATGGACTTTTGGGCGTGGTATTTTTGTGACTAATCGCGTCACATCACCATAGAATCGTTCATTTATGCCACCGCTGGTTGGGTTAGGGGTGAATTGAATAGTGATGGGTTGGTTATGGATTTGTGAGAGGATATTAACCCTAAGGTTAATTAGAGTTGGGAGTGAGTGGTTAAGTCGAATAGGGTTCGTGTCTTGAGGTTGTTATTGTGATGTGTTGTCTGTGAAGTGAGTTTTGATTTTATTTGGGGTAAATGAAATGAACAGTAAGTGTAAAAGGTTATAAGTATCACCGGGTAGAGGTGGGTTAGGGTTCGGGTTAGGTCGGGTTAATTGGGTTGGGGCTTAGGCTGTGATTGGTTGATAGGTGGACACATGGGTAGATTTGACCCGCCATTTGACCCGCGCCATTTTCATCTTTGAGATAATTACATTTCTGGCCCTTGTGTTTGGCTTAGCACTATTTCAAGATATAAGCAACTTCAATAAATTGCAAAGTTAGCCCTCGGAGTTAATAAGACAATGGAGATGGGCTTTGGTTGACTGTGGTTTAGCTGCAGTTGACTGAAGAAGGTTGAGGCATGATTTTTCTGGCTTCGGCTTTGAGTTCTTTAGCTTCTTGATCACTCATCCGTTCTCGTGTCCGTTTTTAACTGATTTCTTGTGATATTTGACATATCCAAACCTGCACACATAAACTAAGATACAAGCACATTTTTGTCATTTTTGATCGTTTTTGGGTTTATTTGGGCCTTTGAAGCATAATATAGATATGTGGATTCTACACTTATTTCAAAATTCCCAACTAATCGATTGGGTGTCCTCACACGCAATATCACATGCCTTTATAACAAATACTCGATAAATTCCCCAAACTAAACCTTTGAAAAGTTGCAAAGAGTATTGATTGAGTAAAGATAGTGATCACAAGTTATAAACACGACATGACTTGCCCATTTAATAAGATTTTTTCTCTTTTTATGGATTTCTTGATTTTTAAACTACCTAACTACAATTATTTGTAGTTGACATTTAAGCAATGGTTTTCATTCCACATTGGTAACTTTTAGGATCATAGAACAAAAAGCACAATTTTAAGGTCTAAAGATAACTTCTTCTGCCTCGATTTTTTCACTTTTCCATGCTAAGCTTATAAAACAGATCACTGTTAATTACAATGTCATGAAACCCCCCCCCATCTAACACTACTCATAATATTAATTGGTGTACTTACTTTTCTCCCACAAATCTACTTTTGTATCTCAGGTTTTATTTAAGTCATTTACCGATGGCTCTTTAAGGACTTTTGTTTCGATACTTATTAATTCAGAAAATAAAAGTGTATGGTAAGAACGCCATAATTAGTCACTAGCCACTTCTCAAAAGATCAAATTGCAATCAAGATTAAAGTCCACATCGAGGCGACAAATATTCGGCTTTTATTAGGCTACTTAAAAAGGGCTACCATTATGTCATATACCCTAAGGCTCTTTCAAGACAAGAATTGGACCAATTCATTTTGCTCCATATACCTTAGGCTCTTTAAGACACAAATTAGACAAAAATTAAGCAACTTTATTATCCTCAGTCATTTAGTAGGCTACAACATCGGCCAGGCCTCCGACAGTTGCTAGCTAAACATATTTCGACCTTGGATTATATAAGTAAATACCCCGGTGCCTTTTATTTCGAAGCCACATCGATAGCGAGTCGAAAGGGTCTATTTTACTTATTATGAAACCGGATACTCTACCCTTATATGAAAACTCCCACTTCGGCCACGCCTCCGATCACGATGAAGTAATCTGGCAGGAGATACTATATTTATTATATTTTTTGTATTTTTAAGCCAATTTAAGTTATTCCTGATTGTGTACTTTCGCTAAACAACAAGGAACTACAGAAAACTTGCTATTAAACTAATTATTAAACAAAAAACATACAATCTATTTATTAAACATTCTATTATAAAGTGAAACAAGCTAATGGCTGAGAAAAAGCCACAAGTATTACATATGAGCTTGAAGAAATACCAACTATTCTACGGTTTAATACCATGACTTATAAATAACACTATCATTTCTTGTGCTTCCCAAAAGAAATTTTGCAAATGTTAGCCTATTATAAATCCAAACTTGGCATATTTAAAATTCGACTTGAGATTAGACAAGCTTTTCATTTACTGATTGATTCAAGTCTAGCATGTCATGAGCTTGCATAAACTATCTGTCATTTAATTGTTAAGGGAAAAGCTAGACTTCAAAACACGTTCAATCGGGTCAAAAATTACTTCTTTTCTTTACAGCGGGAAACAATTACATTTTGTCTTTTAAACATTTTTTTTTTTTTTTTTTTTTTAAAAATTTTAAAATTTTTTGCTATTTTTTTTTTGGGAAAAAAAACGGGTACGTGGAGAACAAAACAATAAAGCAGCACATTAAATCAGATAGATTCCCTCCCCAAACTAAAATGAACATTGTACTAAATGTTTAAGGTCGGGGATCCTACGAAAATCTAAGCAGTTTATTAGTAGACAAAGATAATCGGTTTAATCGATAATGATAAAGGTTATTGATCTCCCTCAAATAAATGTCCACAAAGGATGAGAAACTCGAGTGCTTCGGATTTAGGCATTCGATAACACGAGAGGTCTTGAAATGTTGGGTTAATCCCTCTCCCCACATTCCTTGCCAAATCACAAACCAGACAAAAAACAACGAGAATACGAAAGGATGGGCCCCTCACATTCAAACACAAGTAGAGGTTAGAAAATAAAATAGAAAGAAAATAAATAGTAAAGAAATACGGATAGCATGGTGTGAACTCCCAGAAGCGGCTTGTTTTGCTTAGAGTCGCAAGCTCGGACTCGATCCCTGAATTCAGTTTGTCCTTAGGCGAGAGCAATAGAAACGTTCATTGTGAAAAATAAACCCTTTTTTTTTTTGCTCCAAAACTGGGGATTTTGTGATACTCAAAAACCGTGATAATTCCGGTATCAAACATAAATATTTCACTTCTAAAGGAGAAAATCATAGGTGATGCCTTGGTGTAAGTGAAGAATGGAAGAAAAGTCCAAATGATAAATGCGAAGGTATCTTCAACATTCTTCAAACATTCATCTGGTGGTTCTAGCGGAGGTAGAAAAATTGATGGTTCTTTGAAAACTAAAAGAGTCCCGGAGGAAATGTTCTCTTTTGAATTCTCCTCATTGTTACAGATTTTTTCTATGTTATGGCATGTAAAACTAGTATTTACTGGTTTGATACTTTATCCTCGTTTCCGAGAGACTTTCAAGGTAACAATAGCGACAATTCGCAGTGAAAGGCGGTCGGAATTCTAAGAAGGATGTGTAAAATATTGTGGTGGTTTGGTTGAGTTAAATGAAATGGGTAAGTCCTTTTTCAAGTCCTTTGGTTTGGAAAAATGATTATTAAAATCAATTGGATTATCAAAAGTGATTCTAATTGGCATGACAATGGTATTGATTTGGACATCACTTGAAACGTTTCTTTCTTGTTCCTTGAATTCTTCAAACTTCTTGAGGAACGGAAAGAGTCTTTGGTTTCTTATGTAAGAATGCTGTCAAGAGACAAATTATCTTTTTCCTTATCGCAATTAGTTTCATCATTTTCACACAAAACCGGACTAATGAGAAAAACATCGGTGTCTTCCATGAACAAACCTTCTCTCCGGTGAGAGTAGGGAAAGTAGGATTGCTACTTAAAACTTCATGGGTGGAAGGAAGGGTAAGATCAATTCCCGGTGGAATCGAATCATTTTCAAGATAATCTTCTAATTCACTTTGTTCCAGGTGTGGAGGAGAAGAAGACTTAATTCGACACTCCTTATCCTTCCTTCAAAGAGAGGATTCACGTTGCTGGATTTGAACTTTCATCGGGAATTCGGAAAGAGGATGTGGAGTAAACTTGAAAATTTTCTTATGAACAATTCTTCTTAAGAGGTGAGTTATCATACCGGTGTAATGACGTTAGAGAGCAAGTTATCGACGTAACTTCTCAAAATTATCATAGTTTCATCGGAGAAGAACTAGGATGAGAGAAATTAGTGGTTCTGCCATTTAAATGTCTTCTTTCGAAAAATCGATAACAGAAATGGCATGAACAAAAATTCTTTTCCTTGTTTTTCTCAGATTATCGGCTTAATAAACAAGTTCATCTTTTGCCTACTCTTAAAAGTCAATTTCTCTTCTACAGATCAATTAAGGCTTTTGCGGTTTCGAAGGAAAGGTCTTCCTAGTAATATTAGGCACTCTCGGTCGGGTTCAAATTAACCACCACAAATCCGCAAAGAAAGTAGAAACATCGACCTCTAACTACAACATCCTCTGCTATGACCAATGTTGTTTTTTCGGGTGCGAAAATGGAACGGTTTTGCAGCTCGAGTGTCATACGAGTAGGAGCAATGCTTCAAGCCCATGTTTTCTTGTAATTGAGTGAGTAAAAGTTTATACTAGCTCCTGAATCGGCCTAAAGCACTGGTTCTATCTTGTCTTTGTAAAGCACATGGATAAGATTTTCCCGGATCTTCGAGTTTCTCGGACTTTGTTCATGATGATAGCGGAACATCGGCATTCACAGTGTGATAGCATCCTCTAAGCTTCTTCTTTGTTTCTTAGCAACCGAGATCACAACCATTTTGTTAAACTTTGGCATTTCGGTCAAGAGCATCTTTCAATCAATCATCTAAACGAAGTTGTTTGAACATTTTCAAGAACCGGCTATATTGAGCACTCGGTTTATCGTGTCCTCTAACTTTCATCCTCTCGGGGTATGGAAGTCTAGATTGATTCGAATTAGGATTAGGAGAATTGAGATCTTGAATTTCCACGTTAATGGTTTTCTTTGCTTTTGGATTTGGAATTTCCATGAAAATTAAATCCTCTTCCCCCGGAGATGGGACATGTGCGGTATTGGCCAAATTTGGATTTTGCACTTTTTCCGTTGACGTCTCCGGGTTTTGTTCGGGTTCTTTTGAAGGATTAGAAACAATGGGTGTAGGAATAAGTGGAGTCGAAGGTTCTTCCAAAGCCTTACCGCTCCTTGTGGTGATAGCATTAATTTGCTGACGAGGGTTAGTTACGGTTTGACTTGGAAGAGTTCCTGAATTTGAAGTAGAGGCTGGTTTTTTTGAAATTTCACAAAGACTTGTCAACAACTTGTACATTAGCCATTTGATTTTGCAAACTTGATTTGATTTGCACATTCTTTCAAATATGCATTCATTTGCTGTGACGTTAAACTTTCAAAATCTGTTTTCAAAACACTATTTGTTGGAGGTTGGTAAGGTAAAACTTGATTGGTTGGTGGTTGGTATGGTGGAGCTTGATAAACTTGATTTTGACTGTTTTGATTAAAGTTTCCTCCACGGTTTTGGTTGAAATTAGGATGGTTCCTTGGTACGGTTGGTTGGTTTGGGACATTTGGTTTTGATTGAAACCGGTGGTCTCATTTGACTTGCTCAAATTTGAAGGTTGGTTTCTTTGGAGAAAATTTCCGACGGCTGCAGAGTTTGTTGAATTGTTGGATGTATCTTGAAAAAACGGGAAAAAATCGTTTCCACCCTCGAGTTTAACGGACATTTGTTAAAATTGTGATTTGATCCACAAGTGACACCAAACTTTCCTCAACTGCTTTGACGGGTGCAGGAGTAAAAATCTAAAGCTTCATTTACTCATCATTTGGTTCATTTTTGATAGTCATCTTATCCTGAGAGAAGCGGCTTTGTTGCATATCGAAAAAGAATTATTGGAAGATGAAGAATTAGAAAGAGGAGCATCCGTACTCACTTTGGATCATTAGCACGGACTTTCTTGTGTAACAGAACTTTTGACTTGCTTTCATAAATGCTAAACCTTTTGAGGCTTTTTGTTCAGAAATTACCAACTGCTGCAGAATCTAGGCATCTTGATCGTTTGATTCAAAGAGTTGTATAAAAGTTTCGTGTTGGTGGAGTTCTGAAAAGCATGGTGAGGACATTGACGAAGGTAGTCCTTTTAAAACGTTCCCATGTTTCGTTAATAGGCTTCGTTGGGTTTCTGATAAAAAAGCTAATAATCTCAATTCGATAGTAAGTGGTTTATGAAGGTGCGTGAAATGTATTGGTTTATGGATTGGAAAACAAGGTAGTCCCTAAAGTGAGAATTTGATCTGTGGTTCTTTGTTTAACCAATCTCGGGCTTTTCACGTCTAGAGAAAAAGGGGAAAAGAAAAAGCTACGAAAGTGTTCGAGGAACTTATGATTGTCTAAACTGTTGAAGTGACCTTAGTTAAAAAATTCGAAAGGTGATTGTGGGGATCTTGTCTACCCGTAAAATCTTGTTCGCCTTATGCACAAGATGATTAACGGTTGCTTTTTAGCTCAAAATTGTTGGCATTGATCGGTGGGAACAAATACTTATAGCATCTCATACCCTCGAGGGTGCTTGTAACATTTGGCATCGTATTCGATTGGCGCCATTGGAACAACGTTTTGTTCAACAATTGGTTCAACCGGAAAAGTTTGTTGTTGACGACGTCTACGAGATTGCAAACGAGTGCGCATAAAAAGGAAAAACTAAAAATTAAAAAGCAAAACTTTACACTAATTTATTTATTTATTTATTTATTTATTTATTTTTTTTTTTTTAACAATGAATTTAAACGGTTACACGAAAGAGACTTAAACCAAATAATCAACTACTTCACGGTAGCTCTTGAAAATTGCTTTTCAAGGTGAGCCGTACGTCGTAGAGACACAAAAGGCAAGTGTTAAATCTTTGATTACGAATTGGGAACAATTGCAAGTTCACCGGAACTTATTTATGATAATATCTCAATGGAAGATATTATTTGTTGGTGTTCGTTAACCAACTTGGTGAATTTTATTTTCTAAATTAAAGACAATTTTTTTTATATTTTTGATTTTTTTATTTTTTTTTTTTTTTTTTTTTTTTTTATCTTTTACTTATACTAAAAAGAAAAAGAAAATATATTTTTTACTTTTTATATATATTTTTTTTTTTTTTTTTTGGATTTTTGAATTTATGACAAAAATTTAACTTTCGAGGACGAAAGGATCTTCAAACCAAATCGACAAACACAAAACGAAGGAATCGCTCGCACAAGTCCCCGGCAACGGCGCCAAAAACTGATTGTAAGTTTTTAATACACGTAAATATAATATAATAATACTAATAAGAGAGATTAAGGAAATTCCCAAGTTACCCTCGAGAAAATCCGCTCTTAAAAGATATAAAATATAATATACGTATATAACCGGATAAGTATGTTCACCCGGGTCGTTATCCCCAACGACTCATGCAATGGAAACCTCGTTCTCGTTCGGATTCATGATTTGAATAATAAAAGAGATAGATTTGGTTTATTACACTACTAAGATTAAAAACACAAGCAATTAAGATGATTAAACTAAATACGGAAACAAATTAAACGCGACATTAAATAAAACAAAATCCATTTTAAATTCCTAAAAAATTAAACTAAATTCCTAAACTTTAAACGTAATGCTAAAGAAAATTTAGGAAAAAGAAAAAAATATTTTTTTTGTAAAAGCTTTTTTGGATTTTTTTATGAATTTAACACTTATTAATCTAAAAGATAATTCTAAAAAAGAAATTAAATTGATGAAAAATTAGAAAAATACTTTTCTTAATCTAGTTTAATTCTAAATTTACTTAAAAATAACGAGAAACATTTTTTTTATTTCTTTTTTCTATTTAAAGATTTAAATAGAAAATAAGATTTTAAAATTGAAAAAAATTAGACTAAAATTTTTAAAAAGATAAAAATTACTTCTCAATAAAAATACCTAGAAAGTTGTTAAATACTTAAACTAAAATTTTTGTGTTTTTTATCTAATTTTTCAATTTTTTTATGATTTTTTTGATTTCGAAATTAATAAAGACTAAATTCGAAAATGATTTTTTTAAAAATATTAAACTTAAGCTAAAAATTATGTAAAAATACTTTTTATAAGCAGAAAAAGTGCAGAAACTCGTTTTTATAAAAAAAGCCCCAAAATTTAAACAATTAAATAAAAACTAATTTAACTAATTAATATGAATACTATTTATTTAATTAATTAAAAACTCTTTTATAAACTCAAATAAAAAAAAATTCCCCCCCCCAAACCTGGGTTGAGAAAATGTTCGAAACAGAAAGATAAGGGTAGGCGGTGTAACTTTTAAGTTTAATAAAAAACACAAAGTTTTTACGTAAATGACAGATGTAGTCCCTTACCTAGGGGACTTAAACAGGACTTAACAAAACAATAACGAGGACTAACGGTGTAATTAACTAGGGACTATTATTAAACTAACAAGGACTAACTGAGTAACTTTTAAACTAACAAAAACTATAAAAACAAGCAAGATTGTGGTCCTGATGAAACAACTAGCAAACCAAAACCCAACAGCATCCCTTTTTTTAATTAATCGCTTAAAAAAAGCTTCAGCAGCTTATTTTCTTTCAAACTATAACCTTTGCTAATTAAACTAATACCTCAAAACCACAAGAATGATTTAACATATCAAACTAAAAGCTATAGCTTATCTAAACTGCTTATTAACTATTGATTAACAGAATCAAAAGCTTAATTAAGAAAACAGCATTATATAGACAATAATAAAACTCAATGAAGCTTAAAAAAGAATATTAAGTACCTTTTGTTTCCAGCTTAAACAGGAAACACAATAAGCTGAGTGGGGCTTATGGCTTATTCACATAAGCCCTAAATCAAACCAACAACACCCTAATCTAACCCTATGCGCTGACCCTCAGCATTAACCCCTCGAAAAACAAGCAGCCATCCATTCCATGTTTTTCGAGTCTTGTTCAATAATCAACAAATAATAACAAACACAAATCCAAATTTGCAGAATTAAATAAAAGATAACTTGGATTTAAGTGAAATAGAATTTTATTTATTATAAAAAAAACTTGCTATTACAACTTGATGAAGCACGATTACATTAAAGAAAAATACAATAATAAAGATTAATCTAAAAATTTAAACAGAAAAAATTAACTAAAAAAAAAAAATCTAAAAAAAAAACTAACTCCTGCTTGGTTGGAATGAGCCGGGTATATATACCCGAGCCATGAGCTTCTAGGTCCTTCTTCTCACCTTGATCTCGGCCCTTTAATCCTCTTCTCTCTTTGATCTTGTAATATAAACCGTACGATTAGATTATGGATTGGGCGTGTGACTAATCGCGTCACATCATCCAATAGAATCGTTCCATTTAGCCACGCTGGATTAGGTAAGGGGTGATTGATAGTGATGGGTTGGTTAAGGATTTGTGAGAGGAATATTAACCCTAAGGTTAATTAGAGTGGGAGTGAGTGGTTAATCGAACTAGGGTTCAGTGTTCTTGAGGTGTTCTTGTGTGTGTGAGTGAGTTTTGATTTTATTTGGGGTAAATGAAATGAACAGTAAGTGTAAAAGGTTATAAGTATCACCGGGTAGAGGTGGGTTAGGGTTCGGGTTAGGTCGGGTTAATTGGGTTGGGGCTCGAGCTGTGATTGGACGAGAGAAGATCCATGGGTAGTTTGACCCGCTTAGTTGACCCGCGCTTTTTTGGTACTTTGGGATAATTACACTAGCGGCCCTTGTGTTTGGCAATCACTCTTTCAAGTTAATAAACAACTTTCACTTATTGCAAAAATAGTCCTTGAGTTTACAAAGAGTGGTGCTGGCTTTGATAGTGGTTTTTTGCAATTGACTGTAGAAGGCTGAGGCATGATTTCTCTGGCTTCGGCTTTGAGATCTTTAGCTTCTTGATCACTCATCCGTTCTCGTGTTCGTTTTTGACTGATTTCTTGTGATATTTGACATATCCATACCTGCACACATAAAACTCAGATACAAGCACATTTTTGCCATTTTTGATCCGTTTTGGGTTTATTTGGGCCTTTTTAAGCATAAATAGATATGTGTATTCTACACTTATCAAAATTCCCCAAACTAAACGATTGTGTGTCCTCACGCAATATCACATGCCTTATAACCAAATACCTCGAAAATTCCCCAAACTAAACCTTTGAAAAGTAGCAAAGAGTTTTGTTTAAGAGATCACAAGTTATAAAACACCCGACTTCCCATTTTCTAAGATTTTTCTCTTTTTATGATTTTTCTTGATTATTAACTACCTAACTACAATTTATTTGTGTTGACATAATGCAATGTTTTCATTACCACATTGGTAACTTTTAGGATCATAGAACAAAAAGCACAATTAAGCGTCTAAAAGATAACTTCATCATCCCCGATTTTTCACTTTTCCCATGCAAATGGGTCATGTTGAGAATTTCGTATAAAATCAACCGTATGGAGTTAGAAGTTGTGCACCCGCTGTTTTAAAGGTAATTGAGTCTAGTTTTATGTAAAAATAGTCTCAAGGAATGATTTGTAATATATTGTTGTCAGTTTATAAAATAAAACAGAAGGTCAGATTTGGGTCATGGCGTTTTCACCAAAAGTTTTAAATATTTTTTGTCCATGATTGAAAAATGGGCATTTAAAAACACTTCGTTAAATTATCTACACATTTTAAATCATCATATCATACTTGTCAATATATCTATAACCACTAGTTCTTCAACTAGAGTTCTCCCCTTGTTTTCATCTCCCCAAACAACACTAATACTATGTTTTCCATATAGTAGTATAATATAAGCGTTTCTTTCGTTAGTCTGTTCTTGTTTGATTATTTATCTTGACGTTATCTTGGTATTTGATAATTATTTGATTAATTGTCAAATGCGTAAACCTTAGGAAGGTTTTGTTTCGTTTTTTTTACTTTTATGCTTATATTCGTGATACTAAATGTTAAGGCTTAAACATGACTTGCATGATTCTTACATTTAAAGTAAATTTATCTCTTATATGATGTCTCGTATGATCTCATAGTTTGTCATTTTAATACATAATGATTTTGATATGGATATATCTATGTTTGAAAGTTCTTGTTCCTTGTTGGCATTCCTTAAATCTATTCGTATGATGGTCTAACTTATACATGCTTAAACATGGTTTGCATGATCTTTTCATCTTGATCCTTATATGATAATCCTACATGATTTATTTGCTAATTACGTACGTATATTATGTCAAAGTATTTTTGATATACATGTAGAAGTTTAGGATTTTCTTTTAAATCTAGTATATCACAACTTCATTATCTAAAACACCATCTTTAGATCACATGCCTATTTGTTTCCTTTGACACATATCTTTTATGTCATTGTTAGTGGAATTGATTTACTAATATAATCATTTTCTTCATTAAACTTGTGTTTGGTAAAAACAATTCGGTACTACTTTGGTTTAAAACTTTGTTTTACTTTTGGTCGTGAGCTTCAAATATTTGATAATAGGTTGTAAACTTGACTATTTATGCTTGTTGGAATCTTATTAAGTTTGTTAGGAAAATTTGGCATGATTTCAAACTAGAATAAGGATCGTTTGGTTTAGCATATATTTATAAGAGAAAGTAATTATTGTCCCGCAAATAGAGATACACTCCCTTTAGAAATAACTATAGCTCACTATTAAGTAAATGGATTAAATCAAAAGGTAGGATTGTGCACAATTTGAAAGCCCTTGAAAGTGTTTTTATTTATGCAGAAGGCCGATACCTTCTGCAACAAAGGGCGAAACCCTTTATCAAAGGGTACCGGGTCCACAGTAAGGGTTTTGTCATTTTAGGTTGTTAACTTTTTTACCTAACACTTTATTTGGGTAATTTAAACTTGTATTAAGGTTACCCAATAGTTGAATTGACTTATCTAGCATTTAAGTCCTTTTAAAACTTATAGAATTATCCAATATTTTTTGAACATGTATTATGACATTTTAAAGCTAGTTGTGACATATGTCCTCATCTTCGCTTAATTTAAGGGTATTTCTATTTATGTGTCTATTTGTGAACGTGTTTTGTTCGTATATATGACTATCTATTATGTGAACAAGTTTCATTCGTATTTGTTGGTATAAATGTTTGAACTTTCATGTTGTAAAATGATATTCTTGCTTTTATCTTGTGTTGGACTTAAAACTAACTCGTTTGGAATTGTGTAGGTCAATAAAGATCGATTTATTTATCAAGTTAATTTGTGGGCATTCACACATTTATCATACTTTAATCTATATCTCTCATTACATGTTCATACACGCATAATCATCGTCACCACTTTATTAATAAGCATACATTGTTAGTTGCTTGCATTGTCATCGCCATCTTCCGCCACCTATTTCTCTACACACAAAGTCATCATGTCTAGCACCTCAAGTGCTTCATCAACCCAACAAGGTAAGGTTTAGAGATAAACCTTTTTACTTCTATCAAACTTGTGTCATCCACCAAGTTATCTTCATAAAAAGATTCACCATGAAACTTTCCACTATAACCACAACCCAACACTCATAAGCATCTTTTTGTATGTTGTCATAAGCCAAGTAAATTTCGTAATAAAATGCGTCTCATTCTCAAACACATCCTTACAACCTTTAACAACGTCGCCACCAAAACCAACCATGATGATGCAAGTAGTAGGATTATACTTTTTGGCATTATCTTACTCCTAGTTTATTTTTCTAGGAGTTTATTTTAGAGAATCATTTTATATTCACATTTTTTCATAATGAGTGTATGCCCTTCTTAGTAGAAGACTGCACCTCATAATATGTTTTGTTATATGATCACGATTCTCTTGTGCTTATATCATTTTTTTATTGCATCCTATATACATCTTATTGTATATGACTTCGTCAAAAGACGAAGTATATATTGCACTAATCTTCTCTTTGCAGGTTCATATTCACATATACACTTTAATGTGTATGGCACTCTTGTCTGTGGACAAAAATGGCTTAGATTATTTTTCGACGAGATATACACATTGTTGTATATGTCATCAACGCTTACGGACGAAATTTTCTCTAATTATTTTATTTCTTTTTAGGATCACTCATATACACGATGTCGTACATGGCATACTTGTCTTGGGACGAAGTTTGCAACATTTATTTTTATTTTTGTAGGTTTATCTTGACGCCCTCGAACAAGGGGGAGCATTCGTCAAGCAATCATATTGGGTCGTCTATACACTTTGTCGTATATGACATATTTGTCTAAGGACAAAAGCTATTATTTGCACTAATTTTTGTTTTTTAGGATCATACTTGACGCCCTCGAGCAAGGAGGAGCTTTCGTCGAGCATTTATAGAGTGCATCTTATATACACTTTGTTGTATATATTTTACTCGTCCAAGGACGAATATAGTTTTTTGCACTAATTTTTGTTTGTAGATTTTTAATCGTATCTTGACACCTCAACCGAGGGGGAGCATCCGTCAAGGAAGAGCATGCACGCATTCATCATCATTTTCACTCTTCGTCATTCCTTTGCATTTCGACAAAAGGAAGAGAATATTGTTTCACATAGCTTACCCACATGTGTCGTTTGCTATATATAGTTTCATAGATTTTTTCTATTTTTTTATTATTATATATGTTGCACGAAACTAACCTTATTGTAGGTTAAGCCTTCAAAATTGATCCACGGATCCGCTATAAACTAAGGACAATTACCTAGAGGATGCAACAATATAAAGGGTTAGAGTAGAAAATTTAACTTCACTAGGGATGATGCAAGCTCGCCTTTTTGGGAAGAAACGAAGTCTAACTTCAAGGACACACCCTTTTTGTTTCAACAAAAGGGGGAGAAGAGTGTAAACGGAGAAGGTAATGTAAAGGTATTACGGGGATACAAGTAACTTTTACATTTACTATATATTACGTTTACATATTTATTCATCATTAAAAATGGGGAGATCGTTAGTGCAAATATTACGATATTTAATCTACACAGTCTCGTTTGTTTTGTTGATGACAAACATGTAACTTGTAATACATAACGTAAAATGTAAAAGTTACTCGTAATCATTTTTTTGTCTCAACATACAACAACACATCTCGACGTCTTGCGTTCTCGTATGTTAAAACACAGATTCGTACATGTTTGTTATGTTGCATTATGATCAAAACCTTAACAAACCACTAAGTATGTCTAAAATACTTGTTAGAGTCATTAAGTATTTGAAAGGTATTTTAACATATTGCATTTACATGTATTTTATACAAATGCGTCACTTTTATTTTTACACTAAAGTTTACGTCCATATATATATATATATATATTTTATTTGAATTTTAGCAATAAAGTTTACTTGCACATTTGCTAAAACACATTTTATGTTTGCAAGCACACAACCAAACTTTTAGACATTTTACAAAGCTACTTACACCTTTTAATATATACACGCTTATTTTCAATTTTAAGAAAGTGAAAATACTTTTTTTACCTCATGCATGACCTCATCCACAATTTTTTCATATCTATAAAAGATCTTGCAAGATCACACAATATTTTGGGAAGATTGGATATTAAAATAAATTAAAATAAAATATAATTCGGAAAGGGATCCGTGGTAGCCGGTACCCTTCTGAAAAGGGTACCGCGAGAACCGGGGAACAGTAACATTTTTGCCTATAAATAGAAGACCAATTCTCACTATTTTCTCATCCTTTTTTCACACACTTTTATTTGCATTTTTTCATTCTTTTAGATCTGTAGGAATACATTTATAAATTCCCATGATCATAATGCCTCTAACTCTCATTTTTATTGTAAGCATACACCCGATATGATTCTTCAAAGGAAGCTTCGACATCTTCCCATCTACATCCATCAAAGCAAGCCATAGAGATCTCGCTATTTTTATTCACCAAAAATTATATACATATGAAGATCTACAAGATTAGAGATCTCATCATCTTCATATCTATTAGACACATTGTCTTGGATCTTCATTGTAATCACACTTGTATCATTATCTTGGATCACTAACTAGATTAGATGGTTTATGTGTTGTGCCATAAAACACAAGGTTTGTTATGTTGGGCCATAAAACATAACGAGTTTGGGTTGGTTCTACCCGGTGTGTAAGAACCTAGTATTTAGCTTTGTACCAGATAAAGTGTAAGCGGCGATAGGTTGGTTCCACCTTGAACTAGGACTCGGTATTTAGCTTGGTATTCGGAAAAGTGTAAGCGACGTTGTGTAAGGTTTTCTTCGCCAAGAAGGAAGCTTTGTTGATCTAGTGGAATAACTCTTGAGTTGGGTACTCAAGGAGTGGAGTAGGGCGGAGAGGAGCTCCGTAACCGAACCACTATAAATTATCGTGTATGGTTTGCTCTCTATTTTATATATCGCTCTCTATTTATTATATGCTTATGGTTGTGTTGTGACTTGATGTTTATGCTTGTGTTGTGACTACTTGCTTATTCTATGCTTTCCATTATTCATATAGTCATATACTATATTTGATACTTTTCATATTACGTCAAGTTTGATCGGGCATTTGATACGAAAGTTTTAAGATTTTAAACGGAAACGTATTCACCCTCCTCTACGTTTTCCACAGTATCGAGTATCCGTATGCTTCAACATAAGTTTGAATATGTTTTATGATCAAACCATTTAACAAACTATAGAAAATGTCTAAATAATATTTTGGTGTCACTACATAAAATTTGATGTAAAGATTCTTATTTACACATAAGTTTCAACTTGACGTAAATCATTAAGGTAAAAATAAAGGTACCATAAAACTTGTTTTACGATAAAAGAAATATTTTTCATACACGTTGCATTTTAACACATTACATTTTAATGTGTACAAAACTTTTTTTTACAAAAGTTAAATTACATATTATTTTTGTATAAATAAAAATGTTTTAATAAAATGTAAAATTGAATTTGAAATTAAGATTATGTAAGATTTAGTTCAAATTTGCAAGCAACTACAAAAGACAAAAAATGAGCTGTCGGACTCGGACGGTTCCCTTAATTATTTAAGGTCTCGTCGGGGAGCGTCTAACAATTTTTTGCCTATAAATAGTGGCTCATTTACACACTTCAAAAATGAAATTTTTTTCACATATTTATATCATATTTTCTCCCATGTTTTACACAAATTTTCACACCCTTAAAACCATAATTAACCCTTGATCATAATGCTT
>BQNB010000044.1:0-32096 GCA_026074375.1 Tanacetum coccineum
TCCTGTGGTCTTTTAACAACTGCCACATCGGTATGCGAGCCGACCATGGTCCAGGAGTCTATTTCCCCACAACACTAACAAAACCTCGATGTGCACCTTACTTTGACCAGAAGGAATCTCTACGAAGTGATTTAAATTAAGAAAAGCAAAAACCTAAAGTAACTTTATTTATTCAACAATTATATAATGTTTATTAAGCTGATGGGAGCAAAAAGCCACAATTAACCTCTATAAGCTCTAAAGATATCCAACTAATCCATGCTTAGCATCAAACTTATATTTAACTCTATCATATTTCGTTCTTTACAAAACTTTAAAATTTTAGCAAACGCTTAGTCTAAAAAGCTAGAGTTCAAAACTCGATCAAGTCAAAAGCTACCTAGTTCTACGGGCCTACTTATTTATATATTTTTATATTTTCATCATTTTTTTTCATTTTTATATATATATCATAATAAAACAATAAAATTTTAAAATTTTGGTCAAAACGGGGTTGCGTGGGAACACAAATAGGCACAGAAGGTATATGCCTATTTCGATAGAAATCCCCCCCCCCCCAGTTAGAATGGAATATGCCTCAATGTTCAAAAATTTGGGTTTTACCACCCACACTTATGAATGAAAAAGGCAAATGCAAAAACTTCCAAGTGTGAAAGGGGAAACAATATATATATATACATGATCAGGATTGAGGATTCCAAAATAAGCAAAAGATCGAAGACCGGATGATTGGAGGATTGAAAACAAGCACGGGTCTTCATGATCTTGAGGAATCCTGCAAGCAAAAACAATACACAAACCAAAGAAAGAAGCACGCCCCCACACTTGGGCTATAAAATCACACACTTATTTATTAAGAAAATAGAAAGAAATAAAAGACACGGGTTGCCTCCCGAGAAGCGCTTGTTTTTGTGCGAGTCTCTAGCTTGACTCTCCCCGAATTCCTTTGTCCTTGGGGCAGAAACAGAAGAATAGAAAAATCACTATCGGATTTTCATGTGCCACCGGCTTAAGAGAAGAAAAATGAAAAGTGGAAATGCCGGGGTCAAAGATTGTGTCTTCACTCCCGGAGGAGAGAAGAGATGAAGAAGTCACCGGATAAGTGAAGAAGGGTAGAAAAGTTCGGATAATGAAGTCCGAATCCATCATAAGGGTGGGATGGGTGGGTAACACATTAGGCACATGAACACGAGGTTCTCCCAAAATATCTTCCATAACAACGTTGGTCAACTCACCCTGATCGGGCTCAATCTCAAAATGAAACGAATCATACTCGGGAAGAGAGTTATTAGCATGAGTAGTGGTACTGCCACTACTCGTCTCTTCCGTATGATAGCTAAAAGTCTCGAATTCAGGTAAAGAATTATCCGAATGAGAAAGAGAAGTATCGGACTTCTCAAAGGACGAATCACTATCCGTGACGGGAATAGGAAATGGAGAAGTAGACTTGAGCACACAATTAGGAGTGGAGTTATCATTCAAAGATTCATTTAGCAAATACAAATGATTAAATGTACAAACAATTTCTCAGGAAGACATAACCTTGGATTTGTAGAATAATACTTCACATCAAACTCTTTCTCTTCTTTCTTGATCAAACATCATTCACCTCCTCAAAGCAACACGTACGTCGATGTCCTCAAATCATCGTCATCACTCGAATACGCATCATCGTAGGATCGGATAAAATCTCAGAATGATCGTGCAAAGCATCAAAAGTGGAAGGATCTTCACAAACGGGCACATCACACGTATCTTCGAAAATACCCTCGAACTTACTTGGGATTGGGACAAGCTCCTCAACACTAGGAATAGTGTCAAGATACTCGTCCCCCATTATAAGAGAGTTATCGGGCTCCTCGATTAGTAGGTCGGGTGTGATTGCTTTAGGCTTGCTATATATAATAGTATACTCATCATCGTCATTGTCGTAGAAAATAGGACGATTCCAGCTTGGACAATTAATATATTCTGATAGCTCTTCACTAATATTTCGCACATCTTCAAGGATTTTACTCATCAATTCTTGAATATCCTCTTGTTGATATTGCTCGTCCGTCAAAGCATCTTTAATTTTTCCAAAACTTTCCCAAGCTATCAATATAACCTTTGGTGTTAATCCAAAAGGTATACGACCTGGTACTTTCTTAAGAAGGTCAAACGTCCTTTTCAAAAAGTTGTCTCTAGCTCTTCATCTGTCAATCAATAAAAATTCCAATATGGGAAATAAACTCTTGAGCTGCTTTCTCCTTATCTCTTGTTGACTTCCTTTAAGAATTTTCAAATCATTCATAATTTTAAGAAGCAATTCTTGCATAACTTCAGGTTGATTCTGCTCTTCTTCCATAGTTTTCTTAATCTTAAGAAATCTCTCCTCAACGAGCAATAAAGCCATGCACTTTTTATTAGGAGGTATATGATCATACTCCTTTAAAAAGGCTTGTATAGCTTCCATTAAGTCTTTCAGAGCTTGCAAAATTTCTATATATTTGTTTTCTTGGGAGGGAAATGACGGAAACTGCGGTGTTAAAATTGGTCAAAACATAAGGATTAGATTTATCGAAATCTTGGTTCATTGTTGACCACTGAAAAGTCGCATAAAAAGGACCACCCGCAGTTTTTCACAACAAAGGTTTGTGTGTGGAAAACTTGGTGAAGTTAGTGGAAAATCTTAATCGATGTTTTGATTGTAACAAGTCCGGATTAGGAATTAAGACGAACTTGTGTTGGACGATCGTAACCAAAATGAGCATCGTTTCCACATAACTCACAAAAGTTTGTCTCGTACCGGGGTTGTGGAGGGTAGTCGGAAAAATTTTGACATTCATTGAAAGAGTTTGGATTTGGATTATAATCGAATGAATTTCCATCTCTTGAAGCGCAAAATAAACAAAATCCTCCTCTTAACGGGCATTCACACCCACAACAAGTGACTGGCTTTCCATCACCATAAGTGCAATTTAAACAAGTTCCAAATAGAAGATTAACACCACACTGCAAACATGTACATATATAACAATAAAAGCCATCACATGGTTGTCCACATCCCGTACACTCACGTTATGACGTCATAAGAAAGAATTAAACAATTTAGAGGGTTAAGAAAAGAATTAAATGGATAAGAACAAAAAGAAGATTATTTTTGGGTTTTTAGGTTTTTTTTAGACAATATATTTTATTAAAGGACAAAACGAGATCGAATAACTTAAACCTAATAATCAACAAGCTTCACGGTAGCTCTCTAAAAGTGTTTAACTTTCAAAGGTGAGCCGTATATCGCAAGTGACACAAAAGGCAAGTTTTTGAATCTTTTATTCGAGTTGGGAACTTATTATGGATAATACCTCAATTGAAGGTATTATTTGTTGGTGTTCTTTTACCAACTTTGTAACTTTTATTTCTTTTTATGGACAATGTTTTTATTTTTTAATTTTTTTTTTAGAAAATGAAAAATATTTTTGTATTTTTATATATTTTTATAAAGAAAATAACTTCACAAGGAAGGGTCTTCAAGGCTCGAACACAAACAATCTCGTAAAAATCGCTACACCTCTCCCCGGCAGGCGGCCGACCCGCCGCCCAATTTGAATAAACCTCAACACGTGTCGTAATAATATATAGTATTTCCCGTTAGATAAGAAAATTACTTTAGGAAAAGTAATAGTCTATCTTCCGAGTGTCGTTTCCACGGCGAGAGATGAATTGAAATTCACGAGAATGTTTTGATTGAAGCTTGATTATCGTTCAAGTTTTTGGTTTTGGCTTTAAACTATTTTTATACTAAAAATTAAACTAATATTAATTCTAAGATTAAAAACTAAAAGATTATACTAAAATTGATAAAAATGACAAATATGCTTGCTAAGTGACGTGAAATGTTCCTTAATGGTGGCTTAGGTTTAATGAATAAAAATCCTTAGAAAACAAGTTGCAAGAAATTAAATAAAAGCAAGTAAAGTACCATGCGTTTAAAATAATGACAAAAATGAATTTAAATTGCATTAAAAGTAAATGACGGTAAATTGACTATTAATTTTTTAAACCTTTTTAAACCGCACTTAAATTCCAAATCACTAATCACTTAGCAACCACAAGTTAAACTACTCACTACGCATGGCAAATATCAAATAAGCTAACATTTTATAAAATAACTAATTAAATCTACACTAATTAATTGAAAAGGATAGAAAATGTAACCAAATTGAAGAGCCGCAAATAAACGATAACCACCCGATCTTATAAACTTAATAAACAAATAAGTTTATCACTTTTAAGCTCTACTTCACTAATTAGCAAATAAAGGTGTCAACTTTATCTACTAATTACTTTCGTAAAAACTATAAAGATTAAAACTTTATCTATTTATCAACCTTATAAGACCCTTAAGCTCCGGCCTTAGATGTAGAAGGATGGAATAAGAAATAAGACATGAAAAGTTAAGACAAAACAAGCTAATAAGATGAAAACTTTTTAGAAAAATAAGCTATTTTGAAAACTAATTTTTGTAAAAATAAAACTAGATTAAATCTATATATAAAAAAAACTACTTTTGAAATAAAAACTAGAATAAGCTAAAAAGCTATCAAGGCTTTTTCGAAGAAATGATGAAGAATATAAGCTTATAAATAAGCCACTTCTCAAATAAGCTACAATTACCCTTCGAAATAAGCCCTAGCTTAATAAGCTATAAGAAAAACTAGTAAAGTTTAGAACTTTATGACTAAATAAGCTAAATAATAAGCTCTCGAAGATAAAGTGCACAAAGACTTAATGAATAAGTCGATAGGAGACTCATGAGACAACCCTTTTTAGCATTCGAATCGATCTCAATCAAACAATAATCATTTCTGAAAAAGTAAAGACAAAAGGAAAAAGAGAAAAATATGAGATAAGCAAAGCTATTTTAGAATTTAATCAAAGACAATAGTTAAAAGATGAAAACTTTAAGATCTAAATCACCGAAACTAAGATGTTCACAAATCAATGAACTGGATCGAGTATATTCAAAGATTAGATCTAAGTAAAATAAGCTCAATACAAGCAACAAACTTTTATGCTAGAAAATTAAGCTAATAATATAAGATCTAATATTTTTAGATCTAATCCACCTAAACAAAGGTGTTCAAGATCAAGTGAACTCGAATCGGTAGATAGATTAAGGATTAGATCTATAATAAATAAAAAAATAAGCTTGAATAAAAATAAAGCAATCGAAAAATAAGGCTAAAAATAAGCTCACTCGAAAAGGGCTCTTAAATCAAAAACAATAAAAATAAGCTAGTCTAAATATCTTATGGAAGTTACCTTTATTAGAATATAAGCTTAAGAGATGGGATTCAAAAATAAGCTATAAGCATGAGCTTATTTGAAAATAAGCAAAAGAAAAGAAGGAGAGATAAGAAAATAAGCATAAGAAATAAGCTAAAAGTAACACCAACCTTTACCAAAAAGCATCTTCATTAAACTATAATAAGCCATTACAATAAGTTGAGAATAAGCTAAAAAGCTTTTACAATAAGCTAGACTAAAAAGCTAATATATACTACTCCTAAAATTATACTACTCTACTTGAAATTAAATCCTAAATTTCTAACACTAACTAACACCAAATGAAGCTACTGCGTCTGATGTTTTATAGCCTCCAAGTGGGAGGGGTATTTTCGTCCTTTTAGGTCATCCACCACTCATATTGCAAGATCTGAGGGTATTATAGTCTTTTTGCTCTCCACCAACCGCCTCATTATTGCCTTGGATTCACCATACGCAACCTCGGACTGAACACACGCCGGCAACCCTCCAACGATCACGCGTTTTGGACACACGTGTCATGCTCTGATCGCTAGCCGCTGCCAACCTTATGTCTACTGCCGCCCCTGCATTTACCTTCACCCTCGTATGAACAGTACCTTCGTCACCTACCGCCAAACCCTCATATGAACAGTACCTCGTACCTGCAACCTCGTACCAATCATTAGTTGTGCCACGTGTCACCACCTGAGTGGTGCCACGTGGCTTGCCAGCCGTCACCGGAGCCACCACCGGTCAACGGTGGTCAACGACGGCAGTCAACGGTGGCCAACGACGGTCAACGGCGGCGGACCACCGTCGGACCACCGGTCAACGGTGGTTGACCGCCAGTCAACCGGTGGGTCATGGTCGGGTCTGGATCGGGTCTTGGGCCGGGTCAGGTCGGGTCTTGGGCCGGGTCTGGATCGGGTCGGGTCTGGGTCCGCCACGTGGCATGCCACGTGGTGCCACGTGTCAGCTGACGTGGCGTGGAGGGGATAAACCCTCCTGCGATTCGAACCCACGACCTCTTGGTATGAGTGTTAACTCATACAATGAAACCAACTGCGCTAGGTAGTGTCTCATTTATATTACACCAAATTTAATATATAACCCTCTTTTGGCCAGGTTCAATTATACTAGTATTAAAGGTTCAAACAGGGACGAAAAAGGTTCAAAATAAAAAGGTTCAAATATGAAAGGCCGGTACCGTTGGACTCGTAATTTCGTGCTCTTTCCAATGGTGTGATCGAGGAATATTAACGACTTCGTTTCGACCTCGATAAACGAAATCACTATCGCCTAAAAAAAAAAAAAGTCTAAAGTCTCCTCGAAAATTACCGTTTTTGCTTTATTTTGTAAGTCCGGATCGATTTGTAAAAGATAGTTAAATTCTTTGAATGCCTTGCACATAGGTGATTCAAAATCAAATAAATTTGTATCGATCCTAAAACTTCAACAACTTCACCTATATTATCAGAAGATTCTTCATCTGTGAGCTCAACCTCATCATCTCCTCTTATCCAGTAAATCCATAATGCTTTCACAGTATAAAGATCCATTGTCTTGTAGTTGAAAATTTTTGATCCCAACCATTCAGTAAATGAAACATCAGACGTATCATATCCCATGTCATCATCAGCTTCATGCTCCGAATCATCATCTATTTTCGAGTGACATGAGATGTTAGCAACTTCAACTTCATATGTGAATAAGTCATCATCCATTCCACTTAATCGACTGACTTCATTGTTGAAAACTTCAAATGGTGTATCGCAAGTGAGCGAAACATCTTCGACCTTAACATCCTTAATTTTCTCGAACTCTCCCTTGATAACCTTTGTCATTCTTACTGAAAAATACCCAGAAAATTATCAGTAAGATCAGCAGAAGAAAGGTATTTAAAAAATTGGGTTTTAAGTTCGAGAATGGATAAGAACTTCATCAGATGATCGATATGTCATATCCGATGGAAGTAGATATGCCGTATTCAGTTATCGACCAGAACAGTGTATTAAGAAAAACAATTAAATACGTAAACAATTAAACACAAATATATATAAGCAAACAATTAAAGACAAATATACAAATATTATAGAATATACAAGAATATACACTAATCTAAATTGCACTACTCCTAAGGGTTAGATCTAATCTAATGTTAAAAATCAAAATATCAAATAAAAATCAAGATTAATATTCACTCCCCGGCAGCGGCGCCAAAAACTTTGTTAAAAACCAAAATATCAAATAAAAATTTGTTGATCCCACTTGAATAGATCTTGCTTAGCTTATAAAAGGCTTAGTTGTATTGAATAAATCCAAGACAACTATGGTAGAAACTTTGATTGAATATATCAAAGACTATGCGGAATCTAGTCTATGATACTAAGAAGAATAAGTAATAAAACAGTAACAAACAAGATTGTGTAATACCAAACTTTAAGCCTCAATATATTAATACGAACACTCTTGATAGTGTTAGGGTTATACAAAACCTTGAAGCTACGAATAACACTTTTCTAGATATCTGAATTGATATGATTTTTGGTACATTAAACTCTATACCCTAGGACCTCCTTTTATACACCAAGGAGTCCTAACAGGCTTACAATATTTTCCTAAGTTATCATGATCTTCTAAACAAATAACTTATACGTATCTTTTACAAAAATATCTCATACTTATCCCGTAAGTAATCTTGATAAGCAATCTTCATCTTTATCCTTCTGACAGTAGAAATTCTTTTAGCAGTTGTAATCTTTCAGCAGTTGTAACCAGCAGCATTAACTTTTATTCCAGCAGCACTAACTGTGTACAAGCAGTAGTAACTACTTAGAATATTTTCTTCATTCTTCATCAGCAGTACTAAGTTACACTAGCAGTACCAACTTTATGCTAACAGTTGTAACTTTACTTAAGCAGTACTAACATACACTAGCAGTACTAAGTTACACTAACAGTAGTAACTTTTATACTAGCAGTATTAACTACTTAGTAGTATTTCTTCTAAGTCTTTGAGCAGTCTTAACTTCCATTAGCAGTAGTAATATATACTAGCAGTTTTAACTGATAGTATTAACTACTTAGCATATTTTTCACTAATATCACTAACAACACTAAGTTATGCTTAGCAGCAGTAACTCTAACCTTAGCAGTATTAACTTCAAGATCATCATGAATCCTTTTGATCCCAACAATCCTCTCCTAAACTTGATGTTCATCTTTTGAATCTTCAAGTTTCTTGATTAAAAGCTTTATCTTCACTAAGAGGATGCATTCAAACACTTCCAGGATTCTTTCATTATTTCGTCATGAGCTTAAGAAGTTGATAGCACATCTCATTCCAATGGTCAATTTGAAGCTTCTCGTTGAGCGTTTTTGTGATTGTTGCAGGTGTGAGTGCCTAATTTTTCTCTACCAGCATAAAGATATGCAGATTTTGAAATCTCACAAAATGTACTCCTCTTGAAGAAAATAACTTCCAAACTGTCACATTGTATCCTTGTAGATTTCTCTATACTTCACTTTCTACATCAGGTTCAAACATCACTTTCGGATCGCCTCATAACACTCTTTCATATGCCTCCTCTGGCCTTGTATTCCCATGTATAGCTTTAACCAACTTCCAGAGTGTTTCCAGGTCTTCTTTGTTAATGTTCTGAAGCATCTTAATCATTGATGAATTCCTCCTTAAACTACCATCAGCTCTTATGATTTGAAAGTATCCCATCTTTCCTTCTTTGATGATTTTCTAGTCAACAATGATTGGGGACTTAATGGCTAGTGGTATAGCATCAATTGCTACCTCATCATCAGGAACTATCTCCATAAGCTTTTTCATCTCTGCTTCATCATCTACTTTAGCTTCTATATTCTCATCTATCTTTTGCTTCTTTGAATTATCAGACTCAAGTTCTTCTCCTGTTCTCTTAGAACTGCTTTCTTGTACCATCTCTGCCTTCTTTAAGCTCTTTGTATCCATATCTACAAACATGATTACCCTTGTCATGGCTTTATCAAATAACTTATGAATTTCATCATAGTTTTTGCTCTTCAG
The DNA here is from genome assembly GCA_026074375.1 of Tanacetum coccineum. Classification (NCBI taxonomy): domain Eukaryota; kingdom Viridiplantae; phylum Streptophyta; class Magnoliopsida; order Asterales; family Asteraceae; genus Tanacetum; species Tanacetum coccineum. The sequence goes on from BQNB010000044.1 coordinate 9,347, forward strand.
CTGATTTTGTTTATATCCAGCCATGTGTTTCAGATAGGTATACATTTGACTTCTCTTCTGAGCTTTAGTTGGTGGTTTTATTCTCTGCACTTCTGCTCTAAGTCTTGTAAAATGCTTCTTTCTTTTATCTATGAGCTCCACAAATATCTTTGACCTTTCTTCAATGGTCAACTCTTCATGCTCTTGTGCTTATAATCTTGCAGCTAGCTCGTAATCTACATCTATCATAGCTTGAACATTATCCCATTCAGCAATGTTTGCATCTTCTTCCTTTTGTTTTGCAAGCTTCTCTTCTTCTTCTAATTCAGCATTTAATTGAGCTTGAAGTTTTTGAGCAATTTCTTCATCAATCAAAATTTGATCTTTGTTTTTTAAAGGCTTCTTAGGTTCTATCATCTTTGCCTTGCCTTTGTCTTTAGCCTGTAGAAGTTGTGATGGTTGTGATGTTGTTGTTGTAAATTCACTTGGCTTTTGAACTACAACCCCTCTAGCCTTGGGTCTTGTAACAACAATTGTAGTTGTTGTAGTAGCAGTTGTAACTGCCTTGGGTTTAGCTGCTTTGATTTCTATTAAGGTCTGAGCCAGAATCAAGTCATCAACAATTATTGTTGTAGCACTGGTAGTAGTAACTTCAGCAGTACTAACTACCTTTTCAACCTCAACTTCTTGGTCATCAAAAACTCCTGTATCAAACATTAAATTATCATCAATTCATCTCCTGAGCCTCATCAACCAAAGTAACCTCTGCATCACAATCAAGATCAGCAATTTTCCTCCCCTGTTTGGATGCATCCTCCTAAGCACCCAAACCTTCATCTTTAGAGGAAATAACTTGTGCAGATCTACCAACCTTCCTTAACCTTTTAAGCCCTGGAGTTCTTGACTTATTCCTCCTTTCTAGCTTCTTGACCTTCTCCTTTAATTTAGTAATCTCTGCAGCTTGAGAGGTCTTTGTGTTCTCCAAGTCAAGAACTCTTTGTGACAAGTTGGTACAAAGTTCCATAAATTCATTTAGTTTCAGTCTATCCTCAACACTGAGTAGTGGATCATTGGAATGTATAGGTACATGCTCCTCATTGGCAGCCTCATCAGTGATAGGCTTTGTAGAACCACTGGGTTGAGGAACCTCAGTGTCTTTCCTCTGTTTCCTCCTTGGTTGTTTCTTCTGAGGCTGTGATGTAGATTGTTGAATAATAGTGGGTATGTGTTGAGGATCAGTTGGTATTTCTGAATCCTCACCTAATTCTTCAGGAGCTTGAACCATCATAGTTTGAAATAAAGAGGTAACTCTCCCAGAAAAACCTTTTCCTTCTCTCTTCATATTAGCAAAGACCTTCTTAGTGTGAGAAGGTGTAACATACATTTCTTTATGTTTGGTCATTCCTTCAACTTGTTTATCCAGGAACACTTGCACAAACTTTGGATACATTAGAAATTTAACCCCACCCTCCAAGTTCTTCACCATATTATCAAAAATGTACTTGAAAAAGTTGAATTTTTGGTTTGTGGCAAAACAGATGATAGTTGAGGCCATAGTGCTACTAAATTCATTCCAAGCAGTAGTCTTAGCACTAAGGCATTGCAGAATTGTATGGATAAGAAATTTCCATTGAGGTGAAAAGAAAGCTTTATTGAATGTAAGCTTTTATGTAAGATTTTCATACCCCATTCTTTCCAGTTTTGCAAAAATGGTAGCATTGGGTATGTAAAACCCCATATTTAATGTCACTACTTATGTTTATAAATATTGTGGAATGAGTGTTTATATATATATATATAACATAACATATAAACCAAACACCCTCTTTAATTGTTTTAGGCTCCATCAAAACTAGAAACCAAACACCCCCTTATTATATTTTACTCCTACTAAATCCTAAACCAAACACACCCTTATATTTGTATTTCCTCCAACAAAACCAAAAACCAAACACTTCTTAATATTTTTTTTATATAACCCAAGCCCAAGTAACCCTTTTATAAAAATTGGACATAAAAGCCCACATCCCCTTTTTATGTAAGCCGAACCATACACACACATAAACAATCGACTTCTTCTCCTCCTTTTTCTCTTGTGTTCGTCGACTGCTACCAAAAACCCACCACCATCATCTTCCAAACTCAACTCAAATCACCTCTATTTTACGTCAAAACACTCCTACAATAAACCTTAATCATCCTCCATCACTATTAATCAACATGCATCAAGATTTAGGAGTTCTTGATTTTTATTAAACTTTTGATTTTAGGGTTATAATCAAATTGGGTACAATTGAAGCATCAAGGGTTTATAATCAAGGGTTTTTGCAAGTTATTGGATAATAAAAACTAGGGTTTGATCAAACTACATGGGTGTTTGATTTTGGCAGCCCTAAGGGTAAATAAGAAGGGTTTTTCTTGATCTTTGTCTTCTTTGAATTTGTGGTTGTAAGTCTCTTATTCTTTGTAGTGTTGATTTAATTTTATTTTAAGTGCATGTGTTTGATTTCACCTCCTATGAGCATGCATGTTTTTGATGTATTTGATTTTGGGTTTGATCATGAACATCATGTTTTGATGTGTGAGATATGTTATTAAGATATGTTATGGCATTTCAGGTGAAAAATTAGTGATTTAGATAAGTTTTGATGGGATTTCTAGGTAGTTTTAGGGACTGTTTTTAAACCAGTAGCAAAACATGGATATTTCTAATAATTTTTGGCCTGGAGCCTATGAATAAATTACATGGTTGGATAGATATAGTCTTAAGCTTCATGTGGTGAATTGGATCGGTTACCAACTCCTCCGGATGAGGGAGTTATGGCCGTTTTATGATTGCTAGTCAAGGGTTGAGCGAATTGGATGGGTTACCAACTCCTCCGGATGAGGGAGGTATATTCATAAACTTTAATTGTTTTAATTTTCTTATACATCTTAATCTAACTTCTCCAAGTGGATTCACTTTAATAGCTATCACGGTTTAGAAAATACGTCAAAATTAGTGTTTGGTAGGAAAATTTGGGACTACTGCACACCAGCAATATAAATGGGTTAATTGCTGCAAACTTTTATTCTAAGAAAGTCTGCATTATTTGATGGGATTGTAGAAATAGTAATTAAGCTTAGCCCTTCTACAGTAGTTAAGTTTCATATGTCTATGGATAATCCTGTAAAAATTAGCCTCTGAAAGCATGTCTAAGTATGGTAGTTAGAGTGATATATTTTGGTGTGCAATCAGATCCGAATTAGGACAGTTTTGAAGTTTGATTTTATTTGAGGTAGTTACACATGTAAGTAATACTTGGGAATCACAAGGTAGTTAATATACTCATAAATGAACATGGGTGATTTTTGGTATAATTTATGAAGGTCATTAAGTAAGGGTTTTGGGTACGTAAAGAGACACTAAAATTCTGCAATTCTGAGTTAATTGTAAGTAGCTAGTGTAAAGTGTTAGTAAGATGGTTAAGGTTGGGCATGGTGTCGGGGTGACCCATGATGGTTAACTAAACCCTTAGACATCCATCATATGTGTGTTACATGGACTAGAGCTTTTAGCTTGGTCGCGTGTAACCGTGTTTATTTATTTGTATAGTTGCGTGTAGAGATTTGGAAGCTGCGTTTGAGTATCCAGGTGAGTTTCATAGTCCCATTTTACTATGTTTTCTTGGGATGGAAGTGATGCAAAATATGTTTCAAAATGTTTTGATTCTGTGATTATATGGTTCAAGTTACACATGGACATTTAAGTAGCTATTATATGTTATGTGCTGCATGTTGTATGATGTTGCATTGTTCTTCACCTACTTTGTGGGCAAGAGGTTTTGCCTACTTTGTGTGGGTATGAACCTGTGTGTGTGCTACGGTACCAAGAGTCTGGGATTTGGGGATTTCATTCCTCTTCGTGACTATTTTTGTTGCATTGGATCGGGGGATATGTTCTGTCCCAATTGAGATTCTTAGTTGCATGAATGCTAGCATGTATAATAGCCAGCTTATTTGTCCTGCCATATTTTTTTTATATAATCACAGTAATTGATTTAAATCTTGTATTGGTGTCGTAAAACTTATGACTCTCACCAACCATTGTGTTGACGTTTTAAGCATCATTTTCAGGCGAGCGTTATGATGGTGCTGAAGTAAATAAAAGTGGTTAGAGAGACCATTAGGCTGCATTAGAAGTTCCCAGTTGATTTCGTTTCGTATTTTGTTGCATGAATTCTTGAATGTTTTTATTAGGTTTGTGAGACATTGTCTTTGTATTGATGAGACCCGTTTTTCATTAATACAAGATGCCGTTCTTTTGTTTTCGGTATTGTCATGACACATCGTGTCTCTTATATTAGTTATGCATGTAGTGATTCTCTATTGTTGACACCATTGTGTTGTGATGATATCCATGATGTTACGCCTCGTGTTTCCGCCTTGGCGGGGTGTGACATCTGAGTCCGAACACTCTTCTTATTCTTTTGAATCGCGTATGTTGTGTTTGTAATCCATTGTTTTGAAATCTTCCAATTGATGGGAGTACAACTTTATCTTGTCACCTCAGATCGTGCCGTCTTTTGGAACTTACCTTTAGAAAATGATGGACTAACGTCTCATTACTCTTCTTGTTACTTCTTATGATTTTGAAGAATCATGCCGTCAAGTAGACACTCCTTTTTACTTATTGTAACATTGTTTTGATATTTTGTTTTGTGACGGCCATACTTAAGTAGGATGATTTATAATCATCTTATTGAAATGAATTGGGACGCTTCTTCATTTGAATAAGGAAATTATAAACCGCCGAACCATAAGTTTATAAATTATTACTTACAAGGATTGGGACGCCTCTTTTTGTAAGTGACAAATTATAAATGAGTGGGCTTATGTGTATCCGACATAGCGTGTGTTCGTCCGTATGAATCATTCTTTGGGCTATGAACTTCTTTCGACTCATAATTTGTTATATGGATTTTTTTCGAATGTATATCGACCTCCGCGAACTTATTAAGCTAATAGTAATGAACCACATATCGCTTCCAAGAATTGACGACTTGTTAAATTCTTCGTTCCAATGACTTTTCTTCGAGTCATGTATTTAATCCTTCCTTTTACGGATTCTCACGACATTCAATCCGTTCGCTCATGTTCATTGCATATATTTGATGCTTTGACTATTGTCCATTCAAACTTTGTTAGAAACCTCGACGAGGACCCGAGTATATCCCCATCTCTTCACAAGTAACCATACGGCGAATAAGGCGAATTGAGCACCGGGACGACGCTCCCGTCAGGAGGGGAGGATGTAAAACCCCGTATTTAAGGTCACTCCTTATTCCAAACATACTATTATTCTTTAATTTTTAATAATTCATTTTTATCATTTTAGGCGATTTTTATTAAAATCGTCGATTTTAAAACTTTCGCGAATCGTACAATTTAAATTTATCCGTTTTATCGATTGAAAAATCAACGAATGTCATATTTAGCCATGAGAGCTTATTTTATTTTATTTTTATTAATTTTCATTTTTTATCCGCGTTTGGCCGAAACCACGTCAAAATAGTGTTTTTACAATTTTTAATATTTTAACTACGTGTTTTAAAAACAAAAATTGTGGAATAAATGTTTTCATAATATATATATATATATATATAGTGAGACTTTCTTTTCAGAACCATTCTTAGTGCGAGAACTGACAGAACCACCAAAAACATGCATGCACCAAACACCCCCTTATTATATTTTACTCATACTAAATCTTAAACCAAACACACCCTTATATTTATATTTCCTCCAACAAAACCAAAAACCATACACTTCTTAATATTTTTTTTATATAACCCAAGCCCAAGTAACCCTTTTATAAAAATTGGACATAAAAGCCCACATCCCTTTTTATGTAAGCCGAACCATACACACACACAAACAGTCGACTTCTTCTCCTCCCTTTTCTTTTGTGTTCATCGACTGCTACCAAAAAACCCACCACCATCATCTTCTAAATTCAACCAAATCACCTCCATTTTACTTTAAAACACTCCTACAATAAACCTTAATCATCCTCCATCACTATTAATCAACATGCATCAAGATTTAGGAGTTCTTGATTTTTATTAAACTTTTTATTTTAGGGTTATAATCAAATTGGGTACAATTGAAGCATCAAGGGTTTATAATCAAGGGTTTTTGCAAGTTATTGGATAATAAAATATAGATTTTGATCAAAGTACATGGGTGTTTTATTTCGTCAGCCCTAAGGGTAAATAAGAAGGGTTTTTGTTGATCTTTGTCTTCTTTGATTTTGTAGTTGTAAGTCTCTTATTGCTTGTTGTGTTGATTTAATTTTATTTTAAGTGCATGTGTTTGATTTTACCTCCTATGAACATGCATGTTCTTGATGTATTTGATTTTGGGTTTGATCATGAACATCATGTTTTGATGTGTGATATATGTTATTAGGATATGTTATGGCATTGCAAGTGAATAATTGGTGATTTGGATAAGTTTTGAGGGGATTTCTAGGTAGTTTTAGGGACTGTTTTTAGACCAGTAGCAAAACGTGGATATTCCTAATAATTTTTGGCCTGGAGCCTATGAATAAATTACATGGCTGGATAGATATAGTCTTAAGCTTCATGTGGCGAATTGGATGGGTTAGCAACTCCTCCTAATGAGGGAGTTATGGCCGTTTTATGATTGCTAGTCAAATCTAGAACATCGTTTGGAAAACAAGTTAAACCCTAGGTTAATACTCTAAAATGTAGGATAGAAAAGCTAATCTCAGTAGTATACATATTAATCTAACTTCTCCAAGTGGATTCACTTTAATAGCTATCACGGTTTGAAAAATACGTCAAAATTAGTGTTTGGTAGGAAAACTTAGGACTGCTGCAGACCAGCAGTATAAATGGGTTAATTGCAGCAAACTTTTGGCCTAATAAGGTCTGTATTATTTTATGGAATTGTGTAAATAAGTTCAAAGTACATATGTCGAGTTGGCTAGAGCCATATCTCCTCCGGATGAGTGAGATATGACCAATTTACGGAAACTAGTCAGTTCTGAACTACTGTTTGAAAAAGAGATTTAACTCCAGATTTTTGCACTAAAGTATTGGGTTTTTAAAACATGGTTAAACACTAGACACCATAATATTTCATCTCTATTTGGATTCAACTTGATTGCTATTATAGAATAGGATTTATGGCAAAAACCGTAAGCGTTAGAAATTCAGCAAACTTTCTGGTTTGAGTTATGATTAGTAAAAACTCATTTCCCGTGGATTGGTAAATGGTTTGATTAAAAGGCATAATGTTCTGGAAACTAGACTTAAGTATCTTTCCAGGGGTGAAATCCCCATCCTTGTATCTTTTATAGGTTAAGATATATGGTCTTGTAAAGTTGACTAAAAATTCAGCAACATAGTTTTATGCCTTTTCTTGAGAAATAAAAGTGCGACCACATAGTGATAAGATAAGAATCGCTAAGCGAGACTTAGTAGATACTTAATGTAGTATAAGTTCAGGTTGTATACCAATTTGGGGATAAAAATACTTCGGGTAAGTTATAATGCAATGCCATGCATATCTCAGAAACATATCTCGTGATCATTTGATTTACTTTTACGTATCGATCTTCTTTATCATTCTAAGCCGCGTCACGTCTTTTAGGTTGTGCTTACACGCTTCTCACTCGTCCAATGATTCGTCTACTTCTGGTCTTCATCACTCCTCGGTGAGTTCATAGCCCCATCTTTTCTTCTTTAATGGTTTCCATAACTATTTTCGGGGTGAGAATACATGCTTGTTTTACTAAGCAAAATTATTGATTCCAATTTCATAAGCGTTACATGAATGTATTTACTAAAGATTTTACTTTCTTTTCACATAATTTATAATACATGTTTGATACATGGTTGTTTACCATTGAATTTATTAAAGCTTAAATTGCTTACTAAATGATTTGAAAGCATTGTTATCTATTTACAAAACCGTGAGTTTTGAACATATACCTGTTTTAAATTGGACACAAGTGCTTGAAGGGTATTCTTGACCCGTTATTGTGAATTATTGTAGGAGTATCTATTGCTAAAGACCCTAATATCATGAAACGTTAACTACCTGTGATGGGTAGACGCTAGTGTAATAAATAGTACTATGGGGTGACTCCCCATCCGGGGATTGAATCCTTTTGGAACACCCACTTTTTAACGGATATATTACTATGAGAAGTAGGTATATAGCAATAATACCTAATCTTTGGAGCAAACTATATTTTCTCGTCAAAGGGATCGGTTGTCACGAGCTCAATGCGATAATTCTGTTACTTGACACTGCATTCGTTGCATTGTCGTTGGTTGATCTTATACCTTGTGGTCCACTACTAAGCATACTTGATTTATTAAATTACTACTTGGATTTCGAAACAATTCTTTTAAATGTTGTAACGCTACTTTTCTTACTGAAATATTACTTGATTTATTTCAATACTGTTTTTACTTAAACCTATGAATTCACCAACATTATTGTTAACGTTTTTGCGTGTATTTTCTCAGGTTATATCTTGTTAGCTGAGCTTTGGGAGCATTCGAGACGCGTGGATATCAACAAAACTCAAGGACCCAGTTTTCTTCACATTCGATAACTTTTTAACTTCAAATATACAAAATGATTCACGTTTGAACTCTTATAATATTGTTAAATTATAAATTATTAGGACCAAATTTTACTCTGAAATTTAATCTAATGTGGTGTACTTTTCAAGACGTCTCTTTTGAAGTCGTTTTCTGTAACTTGTACTTTATACTATGAAGTAGCATCCCAAAGTGGTATTCCGCTACATTGTGATTTTATAGGGGTGCGACAGGGTAGACATTCAGTACCTTCAGCATCTTTTAATTGAAGAGCTCTTCTCACACTCATCTCAGTGACGATCACCTTCTTCCCATCTACTAGGGCTTGTATCTGCACTTCCCCATTAACAATTTTTACCTTAGCAATAGCCCAGAACTGTTTAATGCATAAAGTATAGATGGTGGGATTCACCGTTAGCGCATATCTGATAGAACTTGCATTTAAAAAATAAATAATTCCCTCAAACCCATCACTTTCTTTGGGTTTCTCCAAAAACGCAACCAAATTGTGAGTTTCAGCAAACTTTAGGTTCGACATTGTGTTGGGTTTTGATGATTAAGAATGAAATTGAGTTAGGATTTATGATTATAGGGTATAACAAAGAATGAAATTGATTAAGTGATTGAATGAAACCCTCAATAGAAGTATTTATGAAATCACCCTCAACATCATTAACTAACACTGGCAGTAGTAAGTGAATGCCTGGCAGCATTAACTTAACCAACAGTAGTAAGTTTATGCCTAACAGTATTAACTAGCACTGACAGTAGTAAGTGTATGCCTGGCAGCATTAACTTAACCAGCAGTAGTAAGTTTATGCCTAACAACATTAACTAACCTAGCAGTAGTAAGTTATGCCTGACAGCATTAACTTAACCATATCAAATAAATAATGTAGAAATCATTAAAGCTTTACATTTGTTGACATCCACTTAAGCTCTGTGGACAAAGGCTTTAGTGGTTATTTCAATACCCCTCGTGATTTGAACTGGCTTGGCACTTGCTGCCACCACTTAACGGATAATGACTTAATACGTTAATTATGACTCAACCTTATAAATAATTATAAACTTCAAAAATTAAAAGGATCCTTCAAATACCTTAACACGTTGTTGTCACATCACCATTCAAATCATTTGTCTTTGAAGATGCTTGTCGCACAAGTTTAGCACCAATGTTCTCAATAAAATCTTCCAATTCAACCTATATATATATTAACTATATACAATCAGTGGGAACGTTTAAAAAAAATAGTTTAATCCACAACCGGTGCACTGACCCGACCCGATCCTCCCGTCTAATATTTCTATAATTCTATCCCACCGCCTACACGACCCGATCCACCCATCTAATAATATTTGTATTACCGCCCTATTTTTCTCTTGATGCTTCTTCCACACACCTACACATACTCTCCCATCTCATTCTCATCCACCTCTCTCCCTCTTAATCCTCACAACATACATGATATTGAATTTCTAAAGCTTCTTTAAAGGTTCTTCCTATGAATTTTTTGTAGTATTTTGATTACGGATATATAAGATGGATTTTTCTAACATGTGCCCCAGGGGCACATGTTAAGGTGGGGACATAGGCTGTGTGTCACAGCAGTTATTGTTATTAATCATTATCAGGCCTCACAAATAACTGCTGGCCAATCAGGCTGTGACACACAACCTGATGTCCCCACCTTAACATGTGCCCCTTGGGCACATGTTAGAAAAACCCGTATAAGATATATATATTTGATGTTACGAGGTACGTATCGTTCGACCACACGTTAACACTTAAGCACTTGTGATGATGCTCGTTGTTCATTTCATGATATATATGTAGAGGTTGTTTTTTACCTCGAGACACTTATCGTATCTTAGTAGTATCTTAACTCCTAGTGTGAACAACTCCAGATAACAAATATATCGCCCGTTTACCTCATTCGATTGCAGTGATTCTTGACTTCCTACTCCTTGTACTTGCTATGATCCTTGATCCTAAACCACATTAATGTCTAATGTGACAACCGTGATTTGAGCAGATCAGTTATACCTTTAGAATTGGCTAAGAGTTCATTTTATGTGTTTAAGTGTTGCTCTATGTGATTTTATGTGTGCTAAGTGAGTTAATTATGTGCTTGATATCATTTTGAGGTGTATAGGCATCTCATTTTGAGTATGTTGTGTTGGATAATAAGTATTCCATTTGTTCACGTTTATTGATAATGGAAAGGAATGGCGTATTGCATGGGAAATGTGGCATTATAGAATTGAAATAAGTGAGTGAAATATGGAAGTTTATAGCAAACTTTCTAAAAATAGAAAGTGGTTTGGAGAAATGAAAGTTATATTTAGAAAGTCTAGTTTGTAGTGTTTAAGTAAAAAAGTTTAATCAAATTAGCTTAGGTTTTTATAAAAACTTAAGGTAATATATATAATAATATAAATGATAATAATAATAATAAAAAATAAATAAATATAGAGGAGTGAGGGTTTTGGCCGGCCCAAAAGAAAAGAAAAAAAGGGTTTTTTTATTTAGACCATTACTTGTATTACTTTAATTAAACATTTAACCCTTCATAATTTAGGTTTTTATTCCTGCTCCTCCTCTCATGGTGTCGACCTCAGCCCGAAAGAACAAGGACAACAAGGTTTTATTCAAGAATTTAAGAGCTAGATCGCTAGGAGCAAGTAAGAGCCCTAAGGTATTTTATTCTATTTTATTTAACTTTAAATGATGGATCTAGAGTTCATAAAATTCAGAATATTAATGATATTTGATGATGATAGAATGATTAGGGCTTGATTAGGGTCATGTTCATGCAATTGGTTAGGTTAGATTGACGTTAAAACTTGATTTAGGGTTGAGCAGAATTTATGGTTGTGTTCAACGACAGATATTTAGATGATAAAAATGTGTATTGATATGTTTCTTGAGCCTATGAATAAGCCAAAAGAGTCTACTTTTCAGAAAATCCGGCCTCGAAAGTTTTTAAGGTCGGGAAGTCATTCAAATGTTGGTTATACTAAAAGTTGTCAAAACAGTAAATACGGGTCAGATTTAGGTCATGTTTGTGGGGGTAAAACCCTAACTTAAAATTCGAATTCAGCTTAGCCCTTCAACAGTAATTAAGTTCCATATGTATATAGAGAAACCCTAGAAGTATACCTTCTAATTTTATGTCTAAGTATGGTTATTAAGTCCAAACTTTTTAGTGGTAGGCAATCTATCCGAATTGAGACAATTTTGAAGTTTGATTTCTTAGGCGTAATTGGTTGCATGTAAATTGCTTTTGGAATCCAAAGTAGTTAATATACTCATAAATGAACATGGGTGATTTTTGGTATGAATTATGAGGGTCATTAAGTAAGGGTTTAGGGTACGTAAAGTCATGATAAAATTCTGCAATTCTGAGTTAATGATAAGTAACTAGTGAAAGGAGTTAATGAAGTGGTTAAGTTTGGGCATGGTGTCGGGTGAACCATGAATGGATAATTAAACCCTTAGACCATCCATCATATGATTGTTACATGGACAATGAGCCTTTTTAGCTGGTCGCGTGTAACACATTTGTCATTTGTTTGTGTAGCTTGTGTGGATATTGTTTGGCAAGCTGCTTGTGCTTCAGGTGAGTTTCATAGCCCCTCTTTTCTTATGATTTATTGGGGTGGAAATGATGCAAAGTGTTTGGAAATGTTTTGATTACTGTGATAATGTGTTGTCAAAGATGCATGGACTATACGTGACTATTGTATGTTGTGTCTAAAGTGATTGTGATGATGAAATTGAGAATTATGAACTAATCAGTGGAATCACCTATGGGATGCCAAGACCGTTTAGTGAAGGTACTGTGGCCAGGTCGGGCAGGAATGGTACTTGAGAGTATCCACGGCCGGGGCTAAGGGGATAACCACATGGACCTTGGTACGATTGAGACATCTTATAAATCATTACTGGTTTGATTGTTTTGATTGAATTGCATGTTAGCTTGTATGTTAGTTAGCATAATTGTCATGCAAGTGTATTGTTTTTATAATTGCAGGAATTGGTTAAATTGTTTTGGAAACGGATTGAATATGTGTGTCTGAAAACCTATGTTTCTCACCAACCATTGTGTTGACCTATAAGCATCATTTTCAGGTATTTAGTAGGATGAGAGTAAAGTTAGGAAAAATGGCTAGATGGACCGTAGGCAGCTGGCGAAGTTTAGTTATCTAGATTTCGTTATTTGATTGGATGATGAATGTTGTTTGTTTTGCTTGTTAGGATGTATGAATGTTTGCATGTCATGACGTTGGCATGAACTGCCTTTATTTCAATGTTAGACGCCTTTTGGATTTTGTTGATGTGTTTGGGTATTTTCATGACACTGCGTGTCTATACCTTATATTTTATGCATGTTTTAGTTTCTCTTATAGACGCCAAAGTGTTGTGATGATTCCTTTTCTCGTCGCGCCTCGCGTTTCTGCCTTGGCGGGGTGTGACAGATTGGTATCAGAGTCTTAGGTTATAGAGAAGTAGGTGGTTGAGCCTAGACTATAACCTAGGGGTCTTTCATGTAGATGCATTTAAGGCTTAAATGTTTAATGCTATAACTGCTATGCTTCCCCTTTATTTTTGCATAGCTTATATATTTCATATTTTGCTAAGGTGTCATTTTAGTTATTTTGTCTACCATTAACTGATATGATATATATTACTTTCTTAAGTATTTTAGCTATGTTTTTCCCCCACCCGTAAGAAGTCTCGTTAGGGAACTATTTTCCCAACTGGACTTAAATGTTATAAGGATCCATAAGAGGAGCCTCTTGTGGAACCGAAGGAGATATGATAGTTGATCGTTTGTCGGATGCGTGTAGTAAGGCTGGAACCGCGGAGTCGGGTGATTCTTACGGAGGCAAAGTCAAACCCAAGCGAGGCCCAACATAAGTTTATCCCGTCCTTTACCTCGTCATGTTGTTATTGATTATTTCTTTCAGATATTTTATATTTTAGGAGTCGTTGTGAGACTTTTGTTCCTTTATGTCGTTTCGATTTTATTTTGATATAAGTAAGTAGTTATTTGATGGAGCATCCTTTATGTGTTAAGTTGGAGTGGTTTAAGATGTGCAATGTGGAATATGTTCTTATATGTGAATTATGATTGAAATAGGTAATCTTAGAAGTAAGTACACGTGTGAAAGGAGGCACTTATAATTATGGTGGCCAACATAATTATAGGTTAGGACCTTATGTACGTAAATTCATCAATTCATCGGTTATGTTGAAATTATGGAAAAGATCGTAAGACATTATAGTCAATGGACACGAACTTAAAATATATAACGAAAAAAGAGAGAGATAATGGACCCCAAGGGGAAGCATGTCACTCCTTTTTCCCAACTAAATGAATCCCAGAAAATACGAGTCTAGACTAACGGACTCTCTTAAAAATTAATATAAGCGCTTCTCAGGAGGCATCCGTGCTTTCACTTAAGTGTGGAGGAGTCCCTCCTCCATTCTTCTATCTTTTATTTATTTTCTAAAAAAAATCATCAACAAAAATATTTTCTTTTTGTGTGCTTTTTGTATATTTACTCTTATGCAGGGTTAATTTTGTCGGAGATATGGAAATTTTTTGACTTGATGCTCAAAAGACAGCTAATATCACAACCTATGCATTCTTAATACACCGCGAAGTACCGTTTTTTCTTTAATTTTCCTTTTTTATCTCTATTATCAATTAATCAATTGAGTGGCAATGTTCAACTTAAGTGCGTGATGGGAGCAAAATAGGAAAAAATTACTCCTTTCCTTATATGTCTTGCCCTATTTAAAATTTATTTTCCAAACTAATATTTCATAAAAGAAAAATCTTAACTATACGCTTTCAAAATTAAAAAATGCTCTTAGTAAGGCAAGTCCAACCGGATTGACATTATAGCTAGCACACCCCAGTCCACTAAATTGTGAGAATCTAAGCCTTAAAAATATTCGGGTATCCACCTTTGGTACCTAAGATAATTGATGCCTTTAGCTTTGCGAGTTAAGGTTTTTTGATTACAGTTCTATTGTGGTCAATTCCGTGTCTACGGTTGGCTTATGAGTCCGTTGGTCTTTTGTCGCCTTTTTTGGCACATTGCGTTAATGTGGTGAAAATTATGTTTGAGAGAGCCGGTAATTTAAAAGCTCTAGAACTTGTGTTTAATCATCATTTACTAGACCGAAGCCTATCACATGAAGTATATCTCGCAAGATTTTTTATCTTAAGCGCTCTGTATAAAGTTATGTTGCTGAAATATCTGAAAGTCAAGAGAAGAAGCGAAAAAAAGAAGTTATGCTATAGTAGTTCAAAAGAAATAAAGGCTTATGTTTGGCGCATGAAGATTGAATCCTCTCTAGTACCAAAAAGTTCCATACTTCGGTCAGGTTTATGTGTTAAGTACAAGCCTATGGTAGCTGTCTAGATTATGTCTGTGCAAATTGAGTGTTCTTCTCAAAAATCATATAAACCCTATCTGAGTGGCCTGAGTGAATTAAAATCAAAACACTATCCCTATGTGAGGTGCTATGTTATATGTCTATGCCTGAAAAGTTTTCTAATATGCAAACTCTTATAAAATCCAAATTTTCTCCACGTCACGATAAATGATTTTATTTTCTCGCTTCGATTGCTTGAGGGCAAGCAATAAGCTAAGTGTGGAGGGATTTGATAACGCCCAAATTATACATGTTTTTTATGGCGTTATTTGTATATATTTTATCATTTCTCGTGAACTTTCGATACTTAATAGCCTAAAATTTCTTGCAGGTTTACTAGAAGACATCCCGATGTTAGATACAACAAAATCAAACACTTACACGTTAAAGAACGCATCATTCAAGAAAAGATCAACAATCAAGCTCTAAGTGCGAAAAGTACGCCGCACTTTCCTTTTGTGTGCCGTACTTCCCTTCAAGTCAAAGACAGTCAACATTGCATTAACTCAACAAGTACGCCGCACTTGCCTTTTGTGCGCCGTACTTCCCATCTGATATAAGCATTTATTAAGACTTTAATGCTACTGCATTTACACCCAAAGTACGCCGCACAAATTCTCTTGTGCGCCGCACTTTCTCAATAAACATTTAATGCTAGTGCATTTAATCACCATGTGCGTCGCACAAACTTTTGTGTGCGCCGCACTTTTCACCCAAATTCAACCTATAAATAAAGGACGGATTTTCACTCTCAAATCATTCCTCTCATCCATAAAACCATATCCCACACACACATACTTCAATCCTCCCATCCATCATCCATAGAAACACCAAAAACACCACTTCTCTTGAAGAATAAAGATCTAACGATCAAGAACGAAGATAGTTATCAACCTAGTTATTGAAATAATGGAAGTCTATGTTAAATCTACTTTTGTTATGAACACTTTAGCCATGAGAGGCTAAATCTCTCATGACTACTCGGTGATGTTATGATAATGAATAAGCATTTGGTATAATCGTGATCCTTTTAATCTCAAGCATATGTTGAAATCCTATTATATCTTATCTTGTCCATCTTTGCTTATCAACTTAAATTATATAATCATATCGGTATAGGTCGAGAGACCCGTTATGATTTATGTGGTTTTAAAGATTTGTCTATGATCTTTATCTTTTGTGCCGAGAAATCCACTTTCGTAAATTGATAAACAAATAAGCTTTGATATACTAGTAACTGGATTATTTGAGTGACACATTTGGTCTAGTTAACTAAATATAAGTATTGAGTTAATTAAGTTAGTTTGTGAAAACATTTTCTGACGAGAAATCCTTTTTATAAATTAAGGTTCCACCTCTGAGGTCTAATCATTTCCAATACTTATAAATTATTTCCAACTATCCGAGTAGTCATCTTTATTATCATTGGTAAAACAAAAAGTTATTTTCTAGTTAAAGTTTATTTTCTTTCTGATTATCTAAACACTACTCAAATCCATATGGACGACCTGGTCTTATCTAAAAATATTATACTACATACGTGGGTTATACTTTTGCCCGTGTGTTTCCCTATAACAAAATTGGTATTTTTAGTCATTATAAATTTAAAGCTTTTGAAACACATCACACCCCCACCCTAAGAATTCTGGATGAGTACATTGGCCAGTGGGTGCATTTCATTTGAGGTAGTACTTGGGTGTTTTGGCAAAACATCAGAATCGAGACGAGTCTACAAGATTAGGATACATAACTTGTTAAGGCTTCGGTGTCATGAGCTTAGGGAAATATCGTAAACACTTTTTGTGATTATTGTATGTGTTACAATAGTCATACGTTGAAATTTTGGTACTTTGCACTACTTTATTGAACATCATTGATTGCTAAACATTTTTCATGATACTTGGAATGAAACATAGTCACTAAACTCTTTTGGTCCTCGTAAATGCTTTACTTAAACCTATTAACTCACTAACTTTATGTTGACATTTTAAGCATGTTTTTCTCAGGTGCTTAGCTATGGAACTTCTCTTGATGTGCTATGTGGAGTCTACTTACTATACGACTTCATTGTTTTCAAGAATTATTTATCATACATACTCGTTGTCTTTCAAAAATATATTTATCCTTCCGCTACATTTCAAATTACTTTTGGTCTACTATAAAGACTTAATTTATTTTATCAATACAATGAGTTATGACTTTAAAATTTCCATTAGTGGTCGTTCTCTTGTACTTGTGTTTGAGATATTCATGACCGTCACGCCCTCGGATACCTATTTCGACGAGACCCGATTTGGGGGTGTGACAGATTGGTATCAGAGCCAGGTTATAGAGAACCAGGTAGTATATTAGGTCTGGTCTATAACCAGTATGTGATCCTTATGTGCTTCTACTTACTTTATATATATGTGCGATTACTATTGATATATATCTAAGTACTATTTTATCCTAAGTGTTATTTATATTTATATTGCCATATTTATTTTCTCATTCACTTATGCCATGATGCATTTCATTTTGCCATGTTGCATTTTCATCCTTGCCATGAGTGCATATTCATTTTGTCATGCATTACGTTGCATCACATTTACTTTTGTATTGCACGCATCCTGCATCATTTCATACAAAGGGTATTTATATAATTTGTTGCTTGTGCAGTGTTATGGCTGCTCTAGATTCTCCCGTTGATACTCTTGGTATTTCTCATTTATTATCTCCTGATCATTCTGAGTCTGAGCCATAAGAGAGACCTTCATCACCAGATTCACATGAGACTACTGTTGCTCGGTGGAGAGCAAGAGTTGCAGCACGTCCACCATCGCCCGGTCCATCATTATTACCTTCTTCTACATCCATTCCATCTATAGATATTGCTGCCATTTCCATCATACCTGCTCTATCTACAAAGTTTACGGCTACACCCCATGTTTTATATACTACACCCGTTCATGCTACTTCTACTTATGTTATCAGCACCATACCTTCTCAGACTTCATTAGTTGGGCCGTCTCGCAAGAGATGTAGGTCCCTCGTTACTTCAGTGACCACAGCACCACACACCCATAACTTTAGCACCAGCGCGTGCTGACCTTTTACTGATTCGCAAGAGGTTTAGAGATTTAGTTTTTGATTATGAGGCTAGTGTAGAGGATGGTATAGAGGCCGATGCTAAGGCCGATAGTAAGGCCAATGGTGAGATCAGTAGTGAGGCTGGTGTTAGGACTAATGTTAAGGATAAGGCATATACTGAGGATTATGATACAGATATTAGGACATATATTGTGGTAGATGTCGAGGCTCATGCTCAAATAGGTGTTGAGGCTGAGATTGAGGCTGAGGCTGAAGAGAGTGATGGGGATATGATAGAGATTGGTGTTGATGTAGTTCACCCTGAGCCCGTTACTCCAGTTGTCTTTCCTATGTCGACCATTGTTGTGAGACTAGTGGAGAATGGTGAGGCGATACGGGGTATGTGTGAGAATTTGCTAGAGATGCCCACTCAGAGGTTGGAGGAGATCGAGGAGGAGCTGAGGGTTCAGAGAGATAGGGCAGAGGTTTCTAAGACATAGAGGATTACTTTGCGTGAGGTCGTTGAGACATGGCTTTGTGGCATAGTGAGGGATGAGAGAGAGGCTCGTGCTAGGATTGAGCGCTAATTGGGTTTGGTTCAGGAGGAGCTAGAGAGTCTTAGGGACTCGAGGATTTCATGATCAGTCATCACGAATTCCGTCCATAGATCTGCTGTTTCATTAGTTAGGTATTGACTAGTATCGGATATTAGTAATATTAGGAAACTATGTAGTCTTTCGGGAAAGCGACGTAACTAACTAACTATCAATGATATGAAGATAATTTAGCTATTATTATCCTCTTTTAATTCTTTACGTATCGAGCTTTCATTTATTTACTATAAATACGTCGTGCTCTCAATAAAACATCCTATAGAAACGTTCATCGTAAGCATTAAAATTCCATCCATCGTTTATGAGGACCATTACTCGCACAACATCTCACCATACTTTATATTCGTGTGAATAGTACGTATATTACCCGATGAATTACGCTAGAAGCTATTTGGATGTATCGTGCGAACTATTTTAATATCGTCTTATAAATAAAGTTTCTGTCATTTCTAAAAAAACTGTTCTACCATCAGTCTACCAACCATTTTGCTGACAACTTATTTACCATCTTACTATCATCCTACAAACTATTTTGCTATTATCCTATAAACCACTATGACGTCATCTTATAAATTATCCTACTATCATCTCTTAAACCGTTTTGCTATCATTTTATAAACTAATTTGTTTTCATCTTATAACCTATTTTGCAGTCATTTATAAACTCTTTTGCTACCCAGTTTTAACTATTTCGTTGTCATCTTACGAAACTATTTCGTTGTCTTTTATAAACTATTTCATTACTAATTTGTAAACTATTTCGTTGTCATCTTACAAAACTATTTCGTTATCTTTTATAAACTACTTCGTTATCAATATGTAAACTATTTCGTTGTCATCTTACAAACTATTTCGTTGTCCTTTATAAACTATTTCGTTGTCTTATATAAACTATTTCGTTGTCATTTTATAATTTTTTTGTCAACTCGTAAACTATTGTTACCATAATAAAAACCCCTTACTATTACATTAAAAACTTTCACGTGATTTTTTCGTAAACTATTTTGATATCACCTCTTAAACTATTTTACGCTATCTTACAAAAATATCTTGTGTCATTATATAAACTATCCTGTATTCCTCTTTACGAACTGTTTTGCCGCCTTATAAACCATATTTTTTATACCATATAACAATTTAAACATAACACTAATTTGACTAAATGAGCATTTCATCATTAGTCCCTAAATTATACATAGCCTAGCCACCTATGTCTAATTCAGGAAGAATCATGCTATGTCGAGAGTAGTCACCATAAAACTTTGACAATTTATCCTTACTTTCCATTTCTATCTTCCCTTTTCTTCTCTATATTTTTAATGGGATTTTATTGTATTCATGTTTTGTTGATATTTTGCGTGTGTATTCGTGAGATGTGTTGGTCATGTGTATTCATATTCGTAAGCATCGTAACTAAGTAGATGTTTTCAGCCTTATCCTATAGAGACACCATGCACTTAGCCGAAAGACCGAAACACGTTCCCCGTAGTCATGATAATTATGGATTGCAAGACTTTAGAACATAATGAACTTATCATACTAATTGGATTATAACCTAGAGAACTAGTAAGATTTTCCTCAATTGACTTACCTTTTAGTGAGTTAGAATCATGAAGAGTGTGAGATTCTCGTACCAACGAAACTTCTAATGGACCTGAAGTTAAAGCAAAGGACGCATATTGCAAGTACATAGAACCTAGCTGATAGAAACCTCACATCCATTGAGTTTAGCCATCTAAGTGTAACGTCCGTATTTTATGGTCAATATTAAATCTCGACTCCATTTCTATTTTTGTCTTGAATAAAAATTTTGTGTTTTACTTGTTAGCCGATTTGGTAAAAATCGTTATTTTTAGTTATTTGCGTGTCGTGCTTCGGATATTTATCCGTTAAGCGTTTTCATAGATCAAAATTTCATAATTTCGCTTTGGAAGTCAATTTATTGTTATTTTAGTATTTTATGATTTTTCCCGTTTGCCGAAACCGTGTTAAAAATAGTACTTTAACACTTTTTAATATTTTAACTAAGTGTTTAAAAAAATATTATGGTATAAATGTTTTAGAAAAATAAAAATAAATATAAAAAATAAACAAAACTAAAAACCAAACACCCTCCTTTTTCTTCTATTTAGCTCCTACAAAACCATAAACCAAACACCCCCTTATTAAGACACGTAATAAAAAAACTTATAGAAAGCTAGCCCAACACCCCTTTTGGTACGCCCCATAAGCCCAAACACTCTAACATTGTAAACATCGACATATTTTTTTATTTATTCCCCATCCCTGCTCAAAAGAAAACACAGTATTATTCGTAGTAAAAATAGTTTCTTCCTCCCTCTTTGTGTTGTGTCGAACCACACAAAAGCACCACCAAAACATCACCAAAAATTCTCCTTTTACTTCTAATCATCTCTACATTACTCCTATATTAATCCTTATCAATCCTCACAAGAAGAATCAACATGCAAAGGGTTTGTCAAGAATCTTGGTTTTACTAGTTTTCTTCGGTTAAAGTGAAGATCAAGCTTAAAAGGTTTAAAGATTAGTGTTTAATTGAAGATTTGGGTAATCAAAAGGCTTGGGTTTTATTTATTTGGGGTTTTGTTGGTTCGGTTAAGACAAGGATCAAAAAGGGAGTTCGTGTTTTGATTTTTCTTCGCTTCTACTCATGATTGTAAGCCTCCTAAAACTCTCTTTGATAATATAATCTATGTTTATGCATATATTTTATTTTCATACTTTATAATCCATGTGGTTGTATGCTATAATAATATTGGGATGATTTTGATTGATTGAAAATGTTTAGATGACGGAGATAGGTTAGTTTAGGCGCGTTGTGAAGTTGTGATGAAGTGAAAATAGCGTTTGGTAGGGTTTCAGAATGGACTATTTATTGCAGAAAATTACGCAGCGGGTTTCGGGTATCGTAAAAATGTACAAACTGAATTTTAGCTTAAAAATATGATTGAGCTTGTTATTATGAACGTTTCGGTAGGTGGGTCGTCCCGTAACTCCTAAAAACGAAGTTTTTACGGCCAAATGAAGTTTAGAAAAAGTTTTGCTAAAAACTCAGCTTTTTGTTAAATAATAAATCTGCGCAGATTCTGAAAAGGGCATTTTGGTCATTTTTTGGTCCGTTTCGGCCTTCGGCTGAAACACGAAAGTTGTTCGGAATGTCGTTTTACTTTGTCGCGAGGATAACTAAGTCTAAAAATGCGTAATGACGGATCGAAAAGCTTAGAATAAAATCTGCGTTTTTTCTTTTTTTTAGTTTGCATCAGATCTGATATAGGGGCATTTACGTCCTTTTTTGTCGAGTTTTGAGTCTCGGGTAAAACTAAAAAGTGTTTAAAATGCCGTTTTACCTTTCCGCGAGGATAACAAAGGCTGAAAACGTGTGTTAACGGGTTGAAAAGCTTAGGATTAGATACTACATTTTAGTTAGAAAAAATAAAGTTTCTGCAGAAACTTGCAGGGGTATTTTGGTCATTTTCTGCTGGGTTTCGGGTCTCGGCTAAAACTAAAAAGTTGTCTGAAACGTCATTTTACATCAAAATGCTTTAGAGTCCGAGTCTTGAAAATGTGATATAGCCGGTCGTTTTGGACGGGTCAGATTTAAGGAAGAATTTAAAATAAAAAGTCAAACTTGGCGAAATTCTTTTAAAGGTCAATTAGCGTTATGGAGAATAATTAGGCGTAAAATATATTAACTAAAGCTGAAATTACAACTAATAAGTTAGTCATTCACTTTCGTTCGCATCTAGATGTCTTAATCTTTATGATGGGTCAAAATGGGTAATTTTTATTAAAATTACATATTAGTCTTAATGGGTTAAAATGAAGTTAAACTTAAGGTGGATTATTTTAGTATGAATAAATAAGTAAGTTTGACGCACTCATGAATTCTACGATATAAAATTTCATATATGTCAGAATATATATATATATATATATATATATATATATATATATATATATATATATATATATATATATATATATATATATAT
>BQNB010000044.1:32106-50699 GCA_026074375.1 Tanacetum coccineum
AAAGACAGAATCAGAAGTATAAAGAGCATGCTGATACTCATCGTAAGAGAGTTGTATTTAAAGAGGGAGAATTGGTATGGATTCGACTTGGGAAGGGCGGTTTCCAACTGGTAGGTTCAGAAAATTACAACCACGTGCTGATGGTCCGTTTCGGGTACTAAAACAGATCAACGATAATGCCTACAAGATTGAATTACCTGGTACGTACAACGTTTTAGCAACATTCAATGTGGCAGATTTGTCTCCTTATGTCACTGATACAGAAGACAACGAAGAAGACAACGAAGCAGAAGATGTTAAGGATGTCGAGCAAGATTCGAGGGCGAATCTTTTCCTAGCAGGGGAGTATGGTGCAAGTGGCTAAGAGGAAATAATTTATTGACTTCCCATAGTCTAATGACATGTTCAATAAAAAGCACTTCAACATAAAGCGGAATTACATGTAAAAGCTTATTTAATTTGGTGATAAAAACTCAGAATTTGCTGCGTCCTTCAAAAAGCTGCATATGACAAACTTTTATCAGTTCATCAGTATCCCCTCTTCGTGCTAGTTCTTTCACATATGTCATGAGCGATTGGTACTCGGTATAACTTGATTTCTGAATTGAATATAAACAACAAAAGTTAGTTATCCACTAGATATGTTGCATATGAAAACTATTTTAGAGCAGGTGACATACCGCCTCATTTTGTTGTGCTCCATGTTTATAAGCACATTTATAGGCTTTCTTCTTCATCGGAGAAATTTTTTCAAGTGACGTCTCCATACATTTGATATTCTTTCTTAAACGATCCAAATCTTGAATAAGTTGGCCCTTTCTTATAGTACGAGCTTGCTCTCTTTGGCTTAACACAATCTGTACGATGGAGTAGTATATAAACATGGATGAATGACTAGTAATATATAAAATGATGGACCAACAAGTGACGAACTTTAAAGAGGTATAGACCCAATACCTTCAGTTGACGTTGTTTGTATCGTTTGTCAATGTTTCGTCTCCGTTCGCGATGTATCTCCCAAGGATCAGGATCATCATCACATTCTGCTGGCTCTCTGCATATATCTATTGTATCGTTGACATTTCTAATTTCATGATATAATTTTGCTTCGTCTGCCCGTTTATTGTTGCCATGTTTGATCCTGTGTACGAGGCTCTCCATCTTTCAACATAAAGATGAAATGAACCATTTTTAGAAATTACGATGGGTGAAGGAAAACAAATTTGTCTACGGCTTATCGATAAGTACCACATAGTTAAGCTCTTGTGCACCATCAATTGGCATTTTATCTGATTTCTTCAAAATTAGAAGTTCTTCTTGAACATGTTTCGAATATTCCAAGTCCATCCTCCCTTTGTTGAGCCTATTATGGCAACGTTTCTTGTCGGTACCTATATCAATCTGCAAGAAAAACAAACAAACAAACAATCAATCCATTACAATTAAACCTAGTGTTAATCGATTTATCAAAAATTTCTAATTCTTCTTGAAACTTCTGTTTCTAACTAACAAAGAAATTGTAAATGTTTTTCATTTTAGAGTGATTTAAAGTTAGATTAACTAGATTAAATCATTCTTCATATAATAATCTGATGTATGTTTAAAATAAGGGTGAGCAAAACCAACGGAAAACCAAACCGAACCGACAAACCAAGCCGAACAGATCTTTGGTTTTGTATATTTATAGGTTTCGGTTTCGGTTTTGTCGGTTCGGGTTAAAACCAAGAAAAACATTCCTAAACTATCTATTCGGTTCGGTTTTTGTCGGTTCGGTTCGGTTTGGTTTTCGGTTTTTCTCGGTAAACTTCGGTTCGGTTTCGGTTCATGTTTTTCTTCAAACTCGGTTTTTGGTTCGGTTCGGTTTTTGTCGGCTCGGTTTTGAACCGATGCTCACCCCTAGTTTAAAACACTTAAAAACAATAATACGTAAAGTAGTTTAAACAATAAACACAACAAAAATTTTCAGCGTTCAAATTATTATTAGAAATAAATCAATAAATTTACTCTAATTGTTTGCGGAATAACAATTAAATTTGAATGACAAAGTGTAGTGATCTCCTCACTTTTATAAACACAAACCAAACCAAAATATGTGTTTAAGTAAGAACTATGCTAATCACTGAATGAGTTGACGGACTTAGTTCCAGGAGTCGTAAATGCTTTCGTAAATGCTAACACATTGATTGTACGAGATTAGATTTACTTCATACCCATGTGTTAATAGAGACGTGTCAAACATATAACAACCTTACTCCCTATGTCATCTTATATTCTTTAATGTGTCCAATCTCACCTTAGTAAACAATAGAGTTGACAATTGTTTTCAATTTCTACCAACTCTTACTTTATTGCCTTTCTTTGATAAGTACTTTTCACTTATCTTTTTCAAAAAAGTCTCGGCCTATTTGTTTCAAGGATTAAATGAACATGAAAGGTCATGTTTAAGTTTGTGTGAGTAAGCATTTATAATTAAATAAAATAGTACTAAAAGTTTTATAATGATGACTCACTTTTTTTTCTTTCTCACAACTTACTCAACATTACCTATCATTTTCATTTTGAACATGAGAGGATCAATGACTTACATACTTTTCCTAAGTATGTAAATTCAAAATGTCTTTGTTGTAGACGAGATCAAGAAAAGTTACGTCGCATTCAGAGTCTTTATTTACACTAGGGTATTTTATATTCAAATACCAATCGAGAATCATTGAGGGCAACAGTAAAATGTGGAACAAAACAAAATAAAAGTGTGAAACTCAAATATATATCTAAACTTCTTCTAAAATCGTAATTGGATAAAAGAAAATGAGACCAAGCAACTTACAGGTATACTTGCACTCCAATATCCAGGAACATCTTTTGTCACAGGGAAGAAACCAACATCGGTTCTAGGAACCGATGTCATTGGTAATTCATGATCCACTTTTCCAAGATCTTTTTCAGCATTTTTGATATATTGTTTCTTCCACTCCCTTCGCTTATCACAGCTCGAAAACCACATTATATCGTTGTTTTTGCGAATTTCATCTTTCTGTTTTAGAATTAAGTTATGAAATAACAAAGAGGCACATGTTAGTTATATTGCCTAACTTTGTTCAAAGAAGGGATAATAGCAACAAAAAAATAAATTATATTGTCCATGTGTTTTCAAATTTCTACTTTTGTGTGTATTTTGTGACCATCCTATCCTTAGGTTTTATTAACAAAATAAACATAAAGGTCGAAATTTGAAAAGTTTGTATTTTAATAGAATAAATTAAGCTAAACAAAATAACAAAAATTGACAAGTTACATAGTTTACATACGCGTTTTGCGGATTTTATGAGCATCTGTTGCTTATAAAAATGTACGAAGTTATATAAGAAGTACATATATGTATGAACATTACAATCTACATACACTTACCTTGCACTTATCAATTTCTTGAATGATACTAGACTCATAAGAACCGAGAACTTGATATAGCTTTTCGGCGATATCCTTTTTGACCTGCTGCCTTGGAGTAGAAGCGACATTATAAACATCAAACTGTTTTGTACTGTTTTTATTATTTGACATCTCCGGCTCGTTCGGACGTTCCTTTGGTTCTTCCATATGATTCTGCAATACAAAAACAACAGAAAAATGCTTCTTTCTTTAAGATCTTATAGGTTGACACTAACCGTGATTTCGGAAAACTGTTTTTATCAATGAAATAATGAGAATACAAGTTTGCTTGCCGAGTGTGGCAATTAGATTTTAAGAGAGAGAGATCCCTAGCTATTCTTAAGGATTAAGAAATGGAATTCAGTTTGGTTTAGTAATTAATTAATATTAATATTACCTTGCACCCCACGGCAAGAAAGTCAACCCAGCTAGCCAATGTTCATTCCTCTTAGAGTATAATATAATTACCCACAAAATGGATAAACACATGATTTTCCTTGTTTAGGTTCCTCGAGAGGACGAACTTTTTGACTAAGATGTACCCGGCCTTACCAAATTAATCCCAAGACCTTTTCCAACCATTCGGCCACCCTCAGAAGTACACACCTAATGAAGTTTGAACCCTTAATTTTTTTGAAAGCTAAAAACCTCACCAATAAGTTAGCAATAACCCCCATGCATCATCTTACACGCAATGCATGGTGAACACGTACTGTCCACGCGGAAAACGGATATTACCAACTTGAAATTAGTGTATGCAGAGTGCAGACATCGGTTATAGGGTATACCGTATACATCTTCAAAAAATTCCCGGAGAATATGTTAGTTCGTTAATTTTTATGCTGGGTGCAGGGGCGGAGGGATGTACAAGGTGGGGGGCCGGCGCACTCGATAAACTGGCGAAACTTTTTTTTAGTGCAAAAATTGTATTTTTATGGCCTTATTTTTAGCTTGCCTCCATCCCAAATCTCAATTTGCCCCCGATACGACTGCCAAAAAACTATTGAAAATGTGCTAAAAGATGCTAAAAAATTGCTAAAAGCTATAAAAAATTATTAAAAACTGCTAAAACGCTGCTAAAAAGTGCTAAATCGCTATTAAAAAGCTGCGGTTTTTGGAGCTGTTTTCGGAGAAATTTTTTTTGGCCCCTATATACCAAGATCCTGGCTCCGCCACTGGCGGGGTGTGCACCAAAGTTTTAATAAGCGTCAAATCTTAAAGATGGTAGGCCTGCGAGTTGCAAACCCCATCTCTTCGAGCACAAGGTATCCTAGAGTCATGAAGAAAATTATCACTTTTTCTTATAACTCAAGACTAACTTAAATAAAAAACACCTCCTTCTATCACTCAAGTTATAGGACAATCTCCAGGCTCACACTTAACCCAATAAAACACACATACAAAAATCCCTTATAACATTTGCTGACGGAGCTATTGTGACGACAAGTGACGACGTCGATTTTCGTCATTAAACTGGTTTAGTGACGAATTTTCTTTTAATAGTGACGATTTTCCATTCGTCATTAAAGCCTTTTTTTCTTGTAGTGATCATCTTACACGCAATGCATGGTGAACATGTACTGTCCACGCGGAAAACGGATATTACCAACTTGAAATTAGTGTATGCAGAGTGCAGACATCGGTTATAGGGTATACCGTATACATCTTCAAAAAATTCCCGGAGAATATGTTAGTTCGTTAATTTTTATGCTGGGTGCAGGGGCGGAGGGATGTACAAGGTGGGGGCCGGCGCACTCGATAAACTGGCGAAACTTTTTTTTAGTGCAAAAATTGTATTTTTATGGCCTTATTTTTAGCTTGCCTCCATCTCAAATCTCAAATTGCCCCTGATACGACTGCTTAAATATCAAAAAACTATTGAAAAGGTGCTAAAAGATGCTAAAAAATTGCTAAAAGCTACTAAAAAACTATTAAAAACTACTAAAACGCTGCTAAAAAGTACTAAATCGCTATTAAAAAGCTGCGGTTTTTGGAGCTATTTTCGGAGAAATTTTTTTTTGCCCCCTATATACCAAGATCCTGGCTCCGCCACTGGCAGGGTGTACACCAAAATTTTAATAAGCGTCAAATCTTAAAGATGGTAGGCCTGCGAGTTGTAAACCCCATCTCTTCGAGCACAAGGTATCCTAGAGTCATGAAGAAAATTATCACTTTTTCTTATAACTCAAGACTAACTTAAATAAAAAACACCTCCTTCTATCACTCAAGTTATAGGACAATCTCCAGGCTCACACTTAACCCAATAAAACACACATACAAAAATCCCTTATAACATTTGCGGGTGATCTTGGCGTGAGACCCGAGACCCTATAGCTTGGGGTGGAATGTGGGCTGGTGTTATAGGGTTGAGTTATAGGGCACCGGCCAACCCTATAACTTAAAGGCACCAAAAGCTCTTACAGTGAAACATACATGATGAATAACACAATAGGGTGGGTTTTACTTTATTGTTTTTGTGATCGAATAAAAAAGATTATAGATTTTATTTGTGTTTATAATGAAAACCTTTTAAACAAGTCATCTTAAATAAATGAAAGAAAAAAAAAATAAACTAAAGAAGAAGCAAAGGTTGAAACCTGGATGGGAGAAATCGTATGAATCATGATTTATGTCTTTATGATAGACGAATGTCGAATGCGTTTGAAATCGAAAATTTAGAATACAGATTTAATGCAGCCCTCAATTGTATTTATATATATATAGAATGTATTTTGAGGCCCATATTAGCATTGGGCCAGAGTTTTATACCTTCAAGTGATTGTATAGTTTCAACTACGGCTAACAAGCATTTTGAAGCGTTTAGGAGCGGCAAGCATTAAGCATTTTATATGAAAAACTTGTTTGGCAAGGCTTTAACAAGCGTTTGAATATTGTTTAACCGCTTCAATCTCAAATCAGAACTACTCTAAGCAGTTTGTTATAAAATTACATTTATGCCTTCAAATATAAATTTTTATAATTTCTTTAAGGGTGAAAATCATCTAATAGTAACCAAGTTTGAGTTTTGTTTCAATTTACTACCTCAAACTTTATATTAATCATAAAAACCATCAAATTTTAAAAGTGTCAATTATTATGTAATTATTATGCTAAAGTGACTTGAACGGAACACTCACTACAACAAAAACAGGCTCTGGTGACCAAAATCTGTTATAGGTTCACTACACGACAAAAAAATCCACTTTCATGGCCTGCGGTTTGACCAACACTTATAACGACCACAACTTAGCTTCTAACGACCACATGTGGTCACTTGAGTTTTAGTACACGACCACTCAAAACTTGAAAAAATCAAACTTTGACCATAATCTATAATGACCACATGTGGTCGCTAGAAGCTAAACGACCACTGGCAATATAGTCAAAAGAGATTCAAACTTTTGACCCCAACCTCTAGTGACCACATGTGGACATTACACATTAGACGACCACCTACGCGGGAAGTTTTGGCGAAAAATCTATCCTCTCCCATGGCGGGGAGTTTTGGCGCCAAACTTCTAGCGACAACATGTGGTCATTAGAAATTACACTGTGGTCGTTAGAATTATATATTTATATTTATATATTTATATATTTTACAAATAATAAACATATTATTATTTATAATTATATATTTTTATACATAATTATTTTATGAAAAAAAGTAATGCGTTTTTTCAGTTCCTTACGTTTTCTCAGTTTGGTTCTTTTTTTGGTTCGGTACGTTTTCTCGGTTCGGCCTAATATGCGGTTCGTTAATAAAATTTTATACACGTAGTCGTTTAAGTCAAACTATTGTAACCACATGTGGTCTCTACAGGTGCCTTTTACGACACCTTAATTCAAGTCTATAGTGACCACATGTGGTCGGTACAAGTAGTCGTTTAAGCCAAACTATTGTAACCACATGTGGTCGGTATAGACTCGTTAGAAAATATAGACGGTGGTCAAAAAGTCAAAGTCAAATCAACGGAGTGGTCGTTAGAAGTATGAAAATGTGGTCATTAGAAGCTCTAACGACCACAAAAGGCAACCTCTAGCGACCACATGTGTGGTCGTTAGAACCGGAATTTGTTGTAGTGAGTTCTAAAACTTGGTTATTATTTTGTAGTTATTGTTTATGTTTAGTCATGCATTAACGGGTTGTGCATAAAGTTGGTTGTAGTTAGTTAAATTCAGGGGGTGGGGTTTTAAAATTAATGTACAACATGTTAATGCATATATAAATACTTTAAGCACACCAGTTTTGAAAAATTACACAAGAATGAAACAATTTTGAAACTTTTATGATTTTATTAATTTAAAGTTTGAGGTATCATATTGGAACACTCATGAAACTTAATTACTATTCGGTGACATATTCCCTTTCCGTAATTAGGTTATACGTTTTCGTAATTTTACACTTTTTACAGCTACGTTATCAAACACCTTTTTAAACAAACAACTACTGCTTACTACTCCTGCTAACTGATCCTGCTTACTGCTACGTGTCGTCAAACATACCCAACAAGTTAAATTTTTATCAAGCAATGCTTGAGGTTATGTTTGAGTTTGACTCGATCGAGTTTAGCTTTTATCGAGCTCAAGCCCGAGCCCAATAAACCAGCTCGTAAAACACAACAAGTCGAGCTCGAGCTTTTATTGAGCTTTTCGAGCCTTAAAGAACATATATATTTTATTATATATATATTTAAACTAGTTTTAATGCCCGTGCAAGCACGGGGCTCAGACATTATGCTTTTTTTTTAAAAATATATATACAATTTTTATTTTTTCTGTTTTATAAGTTATGTATAGAGTATTATCGAAATCATATGAAGAGAATATATTTATTAAATTGTTTATATATTACATAGTAGGATAATTAGTAATTGCTTTCTGTTGATTTACCTGTTTTTAGACATAAACAACCATTTTAGGTAGCCCAGAGTCGGCTCAAGTGTAACACCCCAAAACTCGTTTATAAGTATTTAATTACGAGAATGCCATAGGAATGAGTTGACTAAGACTTCTATAAGTTTGAAGACGTTATGTGATTGGCTAGTCAACCCGATAGTCAAACTAATGGTCAAAGTATATGTATTATGGTTATAGAAATTATGATGTGCCACATTTATAAAAGAATATGACTTAAAGGACTAAAGTTGTTAAGTGGTAAATAATCTATATAAGTTAATGTAACCAAATATGAAGGAAAGAGAATTGAGGGACCTATTGTGTCAATAGGCCAAACTTGTGTCAACTAACTAGATAAATCCCAAGTTGTAAAAAGTTCTAGTATTCTTTTGTGTGTCTGAGAAGTGTCGAGCCAAGAAGAAAAGGAGGGAAAGAGGTGAAGTTTGATGACCAATTTAGGAAGAGTTTAAGGTTACAATTCAAGGGCTAAGTTCATAGCAATAATCTCCTACACAAGTAAGTAACCTTAATTGAGTTAATTGAAGAATTAAGGGTTATGGTTCATGTAACCAAATTGGGTTTTTTTTGGTAAAGATGGTTTTAAAGTAAAGATATGGTATTTAATAATATGTGTTGAGGTTAATTAAAGATTAAGTATAAAGAAATTAGGGTTTTCATCATATGATCAAGATATGATCATATGATGATTAAGGATGGAAATTGGGTAAGTTATGGGTTAAATAAACCCTTGTTATTGATTTTGTATCAATATGATTATAGGTCTTAATGATGATGTTTAGATAAGATGGATTGAAGATGATGGTGATAATGCTTATTTTTATTGGCTTGGATTCAAGGTAAGTAGATCGGTTATAATATGAAATTATATTGATTTTACCATGTATGTGTTATGTGGATAATGTAAGGAAAGTTTAGGATGCCTTGGTTAGAAAGCTTGGACTAATAGTAGATTTGAGGCTAGTTAGGCAAAACTAGCAAGCGATGTGGTTAAGTCTAATTTGACCCAATTAAGGTATGTAATGATTTGTATGATATGATGTAATACGTCTAATGTGTAATGTAATAGCTTTGATGAATGTAGTCTTATGTACTAATGATGAATAAGAATGATGCTTATGTGATGAAAGATGTATAATATCATGTTATTACCGTTTACTTACTAAACCTCGTGCTTACGGTTTAGATGTTTAATGTTTTGTAGGTTCTTGCAATGAAGGTAAAGAAATTGGTAAAAAGTTAAATTTGGAAAGCAAAGATTTGAAGTATGTGGATTATGCATAGAGCTTAGCACTAGTTACCGAGCTCAAATCAAGGTTGAACCCCCATGTGTCCTAATGGTTTGTTAATAAATGTGTCAAAGTGTCAAGTGTCATGTGAATGTGGTTGTGCATAATGGTTAAGAGTCTTTTGTTTAGAAGATTGTTAAAGTGTATGCAAATGGGTCGAAATGGGTGTTTGGCAAACCCCGTAAAGTATATGTTTCGGGTCATTTACACCACAAAGGTTTATGAAAATGATGTAATATGTTATATTTATGATTTATGGAAGTTTTTGTGTTATGTCGAGTTATGGAAGTCATTTTCCGAAAAAATGTGTAAGATGTATTTTTAGGTAGATTCTGATACAGGGGCGTAAAGCTATACGCTTCTGAGCATATGGGTGTATGCCTGTCATAGAAGATTCTGACCAAACTGTAAAGCCATATGCTTATGAGCATACGGGCGTATGCATGCTACGGAACCTTCTGAGTAAACCATACGACTGTATGCCCAGAAGCATTAAACTATATGGTACCTTTTTTTCTTTTAGATTTTTATCATTTTTATTTCTTTCGTATAAAATGAACCGTAAAGAGTTAGAATTCATTCTTAATACCGTTAGAAAGGTATTTGAGTCAATATGTTAATGATACTTTCAAGAGTCGAATGGTAATGTATTTTGATCAGTTTATTAAGGAATGACATAAGGTCATTTCCGGCCATGTGTTTGAGTAAAAGTTTTTAATTTTTGGTCAAGTTTAGAGTCGGAAAAGGGGTGTTTCAACTTGGTATCAGAGATTCGGTATAAGAGAAGTAGGTTTCCACTATAGGTTGCCTAAACTTAGATCACTTGTAGATGCATTTCTCGTAAGTGTAAGTAGTGAAGAATACGAATGCCTTAGTTATAAGGTAGATTAAATACTTGCGGCAATCAGAATGATAATGCTTAGATGTAGAATGATTATGAAGTGTGATATATGTTATTTTGCCATAGACTTAAGAGATTATTTTGCCATACACTTATCGGAAAGTGTTAAGTATAGAAGTACACGTTTATATGATGTAAAGTCTATGGTATGTTATTTAAATGTCTAAGTAATGTATAGTGTGTATGATGGTACGAATTAAAGAAATGCTTGAGCTAAGATAAATGCATAGGATTGCATTTTAATAAGTAATGACGAAAGTATGTAAGTATGAGCTAGATAATGTGAAGATGTTGAATTATGAAAAAGTTGCTTAATGAAGAATTATTGTATTGAAAGTAAGCGCTTATACGAATTACCAATAAAGGGTTAAAGTATGTTAAATCATATAATAAAGAAAACATAATACAGTATAATGTGATGGTATGATGTGATTAAGTACGAGACGTATATGAATGATAAAGAATGAATGCAATATCGTTGATGTATGAAAGAGATGTATGATAAGTAAAATGGATAAATGAGTGTACCTTAAAGTAAACCAAATGAATGAATGATAAAGAATGAGGGTTATATACATGAAAGAGTTTAATGAAATAAAGGATATATTGGTATAAAATTTGATCATGAGCTCAACGTGGAGTTGACAAGAAAACAAGCAATACATATGTATATGAAGTACAAGAGAATGACAAGAATCATTGAATCTTGTGTAAGATAATGAAAGAAGATAAAGTGTGAGCTAGAATTGCGTAAGGCATGATGTGAGGGTTGCGAAGACTTCACGGGAAGTTTTACAATCCCCTAGGCAGTGTACCTAATCGTTGTAGTGTAGTATAGGCAAGACTCGGGGTTGTTATCGTTCTCTAGGGGAATAGCATTGTGAAGGCCGGATTGAATGTTCACTAAGGTCTAAGGGTTGCAAGAAGATTATTTTTGTATTTTTATATTTTATAAAAGCAAGTAAATCTCGGGTTTGAAGGTTGGTTTGTTTTAAACTAATTAACTACTAAGTATAAATCTAATCTAATGGCATAGAGGACAATTATACAACGAAGCGTATTCACCTGAGATGCACTACTCCTTGCTAGCTATCCAATTCTACCTATTGATTTGTCACACTTGAGATGATCTGTGTAAGAATTTCCTAATTCATGAACGGATTGCACGAACCCGCCCGCCACATCCTCCTTCATCCCACGACTCTCAACAATCAAAATGTATCTCCTACTCAACTACAGATGTTCAATTCACACTCTTCATCTCGCATCTAAGCACCAAGACCCCTCGATACAGGTTTCAAGTAAACCAAAACACGAAACAAATTCACCCCTCCAATCTCTTCTCCCAAATCTCAATCAGAGAAAATAGCAAAACTCAGTCTACAACATAAAAACAACCTCACAAAAAGAACATCACCACCTGCACACACATCTCTCCTCGACTCTTCCGCAAATCCCACAAGCATGCCCCCTCACTTCTATAAAATAGCTGGGGGGGGGGGGGGGAGGGGTTTTGTACTTCATTATTTTCCTTACTCAATAAACATAAAATATTGAGGGTTATATTCTTGTGTATCTTTTCCTTTTTCTGTTATACATAATCTGCTGGGTTGTGTTCGTCTTCAAGACCGGATTTATTCCGCACTAGTAACCAGGTCGTAGGGTGATCGAACCCTACAAAAGTAATAACCCAAATAACAAAAAAAACAAAATTAAAACAAGTGTACTACCAACTTAAGCACTTGATTATAAAGTTAGTATTACATTTATAACTAACTTGCCTATAAAATCATGTCCACTTGAGTGTTTGTGAAGTCTTCTTTGCTTGGGTTGGTGACCATCGTCAATGGTATTAACCCATTTTCACAATAGCCTTGTGGGTGGTCATGTGGGTATCCAAGCTACAAGGCAAAAATTATGTTCACTATTATATTGGAGGGGTTTAAGGAAGGATGTCAGACAATGGGTTAGAAACTCTGTTGTATGTCAAAAGTGCAAACCAAACCACACTTGTCAGCTTATCCAGGATTACTACAACCTTTGCCTATTCCAAACTGAGTATGGAAGTGCCCATGAGTTCTTTAGCAAGTGCCATTTTCTAAGTGTTTTTTGTGTGTCTGTGTTTTGTTAAAAGTGTGTATATAGGAATGGAATGGCAGTGGAGATTTGAGTCAAAGATGAAGTTATGATCTCAAAGTGGGAAAGTGGTGGGGAAGGTACTTGTTTGATTAGTGGTTTCCTTTATTAGAATTCCCACGTGTTGGAAATGGAACTAGGGGTGGAAAAAGCAAGTTTGGGATTGGATCAGCAAAAAATTTAAACCAGCTTAGTTTAAACGAGCCTAAGCCCGAGCTTGAACTTTATTTACAAAGCTCGATAATATATGGACTTTGTGGAAAGGTTACCTAAGTCTGAGGGCAAAAGTGTAATTTGGGTAGTGGTGGACAGATGAACTAAGGATGCCCACTTCATTGCTTTAGCTCATCCTTTTACTGCACCTCTAGTAGTCTAATTCTTCCTAGATAATATCTACAAACTCCATGGTCTTCCAGAAAGTATTGTTTTGAGAAATAGACAAAGGTTTCATAAGTACTTTTTGGAAAGAATTGTTTAAATTGCTACAAGTCAAGCTGCTCATGTCTAATTCCTATCACCCACAATTAATGGCCATACAGAGGTGTTGAACAGGAGTCTTGAGTGTTATCTAAGATGTATGTGTGGAGAGAACCGCAAAGAGTGCAAATGACTTCCTTTGGCTAAATGGTGGTATAACACCAACTATCTTTCAGCACTGAACACTACACCCTATGAAATATTATATGGCCAAACACCCTTAATTCACATTCCTTATGTTCCTGGTGAAAGTAGATGGACACAGTTGATAGGACTCTTGCAGCAAGGGATGAAGTAAAATGCTGAAGTTCTATCCACATGATCATAAAATGGCTTCGTCATTTGAGCACTTAGCCAACATATTAGGGCAAAGTGCCTTCCTTTGCCTTCTCACTTATTGTTTCAGATAGCTATCTATAACATTATTATGTAAGGTAAATACGAGAAAATTTGTAGTGAGAATAAATTTTTGGTAGGTGATTGGGTGTATCTGAAGTTACAACCACATAGACAAGTATCTGTGAGATTGGGGAAGTACAACAAATTGTCACACAAGTATTATGGTCCTTTTAAAGTGCTAGCAAGGGTGGGAAAAATTGAGTTACATGCACAATCTCAAATCTATGATGTTTTTCACATTTGTCAGCTCAAGAAGTGTAGTGGTGATGTGTTACAAGCTAGTGAATTACCTCATTGTGATGGACAGGGTTTAATTCAAGCAGAACCAATAGCTATACTTGATAGGAGGCTAAAGAAAGCTGGTAATGCTGCTATGTTTGTTTTAGTTCTTTGGTCAAACATTTCAGAGGAGGATGTTACTTGGGAGGCAATTGAAGACATTCAAATTCGATTTCCCCAATTCAGGCTTAATCTTAGGACAAGATTATTTTAAGAGGGATGGATTGATACAGGTCAACATGGAAAGTCAATGGTCAACAATCAACAGTCAAAGTCATTGGTCAACAGTCAAAGTCAACAAGAATGTTTAATTTATCACTTTCATTTCTTTTATTATAAATACGAATCCATTGTAACATTTCATAAAAAGATTATCAATTGTTCTTGTAACAACTTCTCTCTTAATTTCACCAACAACTTGTATTGATTGTAATCATTCGGTTATAATCGTTCAATATAAGAGAAGCTATATTTAGAGTTACAATTCATGTTCTTGTAATTCCTAATTAGTTTTAGTTCTTATTCGGATTCAATCCCTATAAGTCTATATCACTATTCAACAATACTCTAACGTTACGGCGTTAGGAGACAACGATTTTGGTATGTTCTATCACCTTATATATCCGTTTGATGTTACTTGTGGTCTATATATACATGTGTCACTAGCATTGTACTCACGAAAAGATGCAATATCGTTTGGATGTTACTTGTATAAGTTATATATGTATGTTTGGCCGAAACATTGTATTAATTGACTTGTTATTGTTTAGACAAGAGTTGAACAGTTATGTGAGTAGTAGTTGGCTACCTTGTAGAGAGTAATCGGATTTAGATTATATATATATGAATTTCAAAATTATATGTGTAACATGTTAATAGGACCACAGAAATATGTTTAGAGACATTAACACAATTGTTCAAATACTTCAAATGGAATGAGTTTGAGTGAGTTAAGCACATAGTTCACCAAGTTTTGACCAAACCAATTTTTTTGGCCGATTTGGCTCAACTCGCCCGTCTCACTGACTTTGTATGCGGCCTTGTTATCT
The DNA here is from genome assembly GCA_026074375.1 of Tanacetum coccineum. NCBI lineage: Eukaryota > Viridiplantae > Streptophyta > Magnoliopsida > Asterales > Asteraceae > Tanacetum > Tanacetum coccineum. The sequence continues at coordinate 46,980 of BQNB010000044.1, forward strand.
GACTTTTACAAAACTGAATATGAATGACATGTGGCACTTGTTACGGATATAAATGTAAACTGAAACACGCTAAACTTGTTTCCCTTGAAACCACCATGTCATACATATGTTTGGTCATTACAAGATGATGATTTCATGTGGTTTTTGTACTCATTTGATGATGTATGTTATGTGTTTGATTATAGTTCAGTATGCGGTACTCGAGTGGTCGGATTGGAATCCTTACATATAGATTTCCACATTATATGTTTATTATAGGACCATACCCTTGTTCATAGGCCTCTAGAAATATAAACACGCTTTTGCAATTACTTCAAACCGATTTTGATTGTATTTTGACCGAACCGATTTTATTGGCTGATTCTACGCAACTCGCCACGGTGACTGACTTTCTAGCGAGTTATAGATGATTACCTTGCCTTGTATTCCGAGTTTTACAATACTGGTTTCGACAAAAAGCTAAAGAGTTACGGGTTTGATTGGATTTGGTGTGAAAATATGCCTGACACGTGAGACTTATTATGAACATTACTATAAACTGAAATACACTAAACTTGTGTTGCTTGCAACCCCCACAATTCTGGCTGTTAGAAAAATAGAACGCCTGACTCTTACCCAGAAAAGATGGATTATCAGTGATCATTTTGTCTGTCCATAATGAATAGTTCATAGTTCGTATTATGACACTACTAGTATAAGTGCAATCCGTTTAAAATGTGAAATTGACATTGATGTTTCTAACTTTTTTACTTGTTAACATTTTTGTAATAGCATCAAGACGTTCGTTTTAAAGCAGTAGCAAGTTTTCAGTTAGAATTGGTGTAGAATATGCACGTATTATGGATGTTAATGTAAACGGAAATGCACTTAGCTTTTGTCGCTTATAACTACCTCAATTCTGGCTATTAGAAAGTGAGTTTACTAGGAGCTAAGATGGAACAAGAACAAACTTTTGAGTTGGCAAGATACTTTTGGTTATTGATAAGGACATGATTAACGAGCTAGCACGAGGAAATGATGGTGCATTGTGCCTGTGGCCAAGTATTGCTTCAATGGGACTCCCTAAGTTTAGGATGAATTGTTGGTGGTGAAGAGTAAGGTTACTCAAAACATAGGTTACTGGTGTTTGTTTTGTGTCGTGATGGTGGTGGGAGTAAGGTTACTTAAAAACATACTTAGGTTACTCGAATGAGACAAGTAACCCTACTGGTGTTTGTTTTTGTGTCGTGACTTTTCTTTTACTTTCTTTATTTTGTTTATTCTAGAACAAATTGATTAATTTTTTTCTCAAGTTTAGTTTTCCTATAAAATATAGGGCTTGGGTTTATTGTGGGTATTCAATTATTAATAAAATCATGACTTCAGTCTTTTATCCCGTTGTGATTCAACTTGAACCCAAATTACTGTTTATAGCACGTTTTTGTTTTGTGTGAGTTATTTATTTAACTGTGTATGCTGGCATGCCAAGACCTAATTTTTAGTCTCACATCAGCGCCACCTCAACATACTCACTTTTAACATTCACACATCAAAATACTTCTTCACTCATAACGTTCATTTCACATACCATTTTGGCCCCACAATACCCAATCAAAACACATCACTTTTATATAAAACCATTTAAAAAAAAGAAAAGAAAGTAAAAGACACCAACGAAGTTGGGTTCGAATGCATAAAGGGTAGCGGGTGTTTGTGGGTGGCATGCCCCTGGCGGATGCGCCCACTTTTGGTTGCCACTTAAGATTGGTGGGGTAAAATGTTATCACACCCCTACCCACTTAGTAATTTTTGTTTGTATAAAAAGTAACTCACTATCTTACAACATGGGCATTATATATCTTTTTTTTGTGCGACTTATATAAGAACTTAAGAAACAATCATCTTATTAAAAAGCATCCTCACATGACATGAACATCGAACGATCGACACAAAAACAATAAATAATGGTAATAGACTAGTCTATGCTAGGGGCCGACTCGTCAATACAAGAAGAGGAATATCTTTTTCGTACGACACATATATATGTCATGCCTTTGAATAATTGATGGTCTATATCGGACCCATCCACCAAGATATCTTCATGTGCATGAATGTCTCACATAAGTTCCTAATCAACATACACGGACCATTCCTTTAATTTATCCATACATATTCAACCAACTGCTACCATCATTTCCGTATACGCTACAAATACATGTGTGTTTAGTGATATGTGAGTGATCTATCAACCTATAAGTTGTGAGCTGAAGTCTCGTTATAAACATTGTGATCTTACGTATATACTAACATTTCATTAAAAAAAACCCTTCTAGAAAGCTTATGCTTATTAGAGATAACTTCAATATTTTGCTCCACGTTGTAACAACAGATGCTTTTAAAAATTTGATTGAAGTATGACAAAGTTAAGTTTGCATTTCATGAAACGGTACAAATTAAATGTTAAGAGACAAAAAGATCACAATATATTTATATTATATGTAGGTCAGTTTTTAGGTAGTGGTTGTACATATTAATTATTAAAATTGTGTGTTCGAAAATGATTGAAGGGGTATGATGAAACCAACTTGTATACATTGTTACTTTATTCAAACTATAATTGTCTTTTTTTTCTATTTGCTTGTTTGTTATAGGAAGGAAAATAAATATTTTATAATGTTACGTGACATGATATCAACATAAAAGATAAAAAATATTATGGTATATGTAATTAATGATATGTTTAAGTGATTAAAATATTTTTTTTACGAGTATTAGATGTGGTTACTCAAGTTAAATTGTCACCCCAACGACATATTAGATGTAATTAGTGTAACCTCAATGGTAAATATTAATGATAGGTTTTTAACTTTTTACTACATTGAAAGAAAAACGTGTGAATATAATATTTAACATTGTATAAACTAGACAAAAAGTATAGTGTATTCACAAGTAAAGATGCTTTAACACATTCCTTTAGGAAAAGAAAATTATTTTATAATAGTATCATTTCAAAATGACATGTGATCCATGAGACACTATGACCGAGTTTGGCAACGAGCTTTTAGAGGTTTATATGTTTTAAACGTGTAAAATAAGTGTTAGGAATATTGTAATAGTTAGTTACTACTAGTAGGTATGTAGTTCCTACTGGTAGAGTATACATTCTTACTGGTAGGTATGTAGTTCCTACTGGTAAGGATAACTTCATAGTTAGTACTGGCAGATCAAATATGGTTCCTGCTGGTAGAACAATAGTTAGTCCTGGTAGTATTATATTAGGTCCGGGTTAGTAGTATAGTTAGTTAGTGATAAGGATATGATTGAGCTATCTTAGGAAATGATAGTGCATATCTCTTTGACGCGTTTTGTGTAACAGGCAGTTAGGGTTTCAGTAGTATATAAGAAACCTAACCTACATCCGAAAGGGCACCATTCTCCTTGTTAATTAATAGAAATCCATAGAAGGATCTTTTAGTTTAATAGTCTTGTTCTTCTTATAAGCTTTCATAGACATTAGCTTTGTTTAGCAAGAGTCTCTCTTGCGGTAGCTTGTGATTACATAGGTTAATCACCATCCTTAACAGGCAGTAAAGATCTATCTAGAGTGGGATACAACAAGTGGTATCAGAGCTTGTTGAGAGTCTCTGGATAATAAGAACACGTAGATCTAGACTCTTAGAACCTTAAACACATCCAAAAACATCTAATATCCCTACCACAACCTTTTCAAGATGTCTGACC